>CABEEJ010001520.1:0-39964 GCA_901482245.1 Timema douglasi
AAAAGTTTTAACTGTTGCAGATTAGCAGTCCATTTTTCCAAATATGCAATGCAACCCGAGTAGAAAGCCTTAGCTTCTGTAGAAAATTCACTTCTGTAATTCACCTCGCTGACTGTTTCAATGCTGCTAAGACAGATTCTTACTTTCACTGGCAAGAATACATAATTTTCCCTGCTTTTCAATTTCTCAAGAAGCTCAAAATATTCTAGTGCGGCATCAGTTGCACACTTATTATCACCATCAATATTTAAAATTGCCTCGTGAAATAGAAAGCAAACATTGAGAACAAACTACAACCATGCTTCACCCACAGGGTTTTCAAACAAATGTTTCAATATTGTTGGTCAAGAAGGAGAAGTTATGAAATACTCCTTCAAAGGTTCATACATTAAGAGAATACGCTCCACAGCTGGCATCAAACAGAGGAATCGAGTCTTTGAAAAAGAGAGAATCTTCTTGTACTCCATTTCGACAGACTCACAAAAAGTTTTTAATGCACTTACACGGACAGTGTGGATATAAAAATGTTTGTAAATCTTGACAACTACTACTTCAATGTCAATCGGTAACAAGTCTGTTGTATTATCAATGCAGTTGTTTATCACATGTGCAACACAGCCTACGCCAACCACAACTTTTGCACAAGAGTTGTTTAACTTCTTGAACAGGTTTGTTTCCCCCCCTTCGATTAGGGCCTCCAAAATTTGTGTTGGTATTGTCTGTAGAAAGACCAACACACTTTTCTATTAAATTTAATGAAAACAAGGTAGTGTAAACGTAGCTATGTAACTGCTCAGATGTTTCTTCAGAAAGGTCTTTCAGTTCCAAAAGCTTGACTTTTACTCCCTGGGTACAGTCAAAGTATCGTACAATCAATGGCACTATCTTAATATTATGGTGATTGAAAGAATCAATCATAACGCTGAAATAATGTGCTGTTCCTAAATCAATATTCAATCTCTCCTGGGCCTCCTCCGCTAAAACGTTTTTTACAATTGCTTCCGTTTTAGTGTGGGCTGAGGAGAACTTCGGTTCAAACATACCTGCTGCCAGCTTCGACGTACAGTCAAGGGAACGAAAACTCTGCATATGTTTAGTTGTATGATATGTAAAAGTACCCTCTTTGACAGCCAAAAGAAAATTTCGAGAAGTTAATACATTTTTTTTTAAATAGCTTGCTTACCGTACTACTTGATGTGGCTGCATTTACTGCTAGTAAGTAAGGGAACGAAAACTCTGCATATGTTTAATTGTATGATATGTAAAAGTACCCTCTTTGACAGCCAAAAGAAAATTTCGAGAAGTTAATACATTTTTTTTAAAATAGCTTGCTTACCGTACTACTTGATGTGGCTGCATTTACTGCTAGTAAGTGTTTGCGTTGCTTCAAATTTTTCACAATACTTGTGCGACCAATATTGCGTAAGTCAACTTCACCTCTACACAGCTCACAAACAACAATGTGAGGGCTATCACTGTTTTTTAGTTTGATGAAAGGATATTCTGTTTGCAAAGAAGAATTAAATGAACATTTTCTGCGTGGCTGCCCCATCTCACAAAACTTTGGTATACTAGCTTTTATTATTATTTAAAAACTAATAGAACAACCACAACTCATACTCACATACTTAGCGAGACAACTGAAGACAAAGAAAACAAATGAAGACCGAAAAAAGGGTATGAGTAAGATATGAAAAACGGTGGGTTAGGTGATATTATCACACAGCGCTAATAGAGAAGTTCCAATCTTGTTCGAGAGAGCGCAGCACATGTGTTGAGTGTTTGCCAACTGCTCAAGGATGATGTTTCTTGTGCTGGCGCTGTTCAATTCAAAATATTATTTTCTCTTACTTCAAAACTAAGTATTTTTGGAAGTACTTGGTTTTAAAAAACAGTACCTTTTGCTGTACTATCGCATGCTCTGTAGGACAGCAGGACATCATCCTAAAAAACAATACTGTACTGCAAAAACAGTACGTATGGTCACCGTAGGTATACCTCAATTTTCTTGAGCTGGGAAAAGCTACAAGATAAGTTTGATATTTTGTACACGTGCCCACAAATGCTGTTCCTTTGATTAGCATCACGATTTTATAAAGGACATTTTATCTGTTAATTTGTTGAAGGATTGAATGGTGTTAACATTATACCGCAACCCATAGGTTAAAACCTTAGGAAATGCATTATTATAATTGACATATAAATGGCTATAGAAACTAACATTATGACTATTATTAATAACACCATACGCTATCAAATGGTGTAGTGTTGGGATTAAATAAGAATTCAGGCGGAGTAAAATATAATCTCCTAATTTACGATGCAGTTCTAAATAATAATAAATATTTTATGGATACATATTTTGATTTTAAAACTGTACCATACACATTACTGCCTCTGGTTTTAAAGGCTATTACAATACAAATTTATTTTACGTAAAAAAAATTATATAATAAAAGAAAATAGTTACTCTTTTGGTGATATTCGAATGAACATGTTTCACACTGAGATTAGGATACTAGTAGGGAGAAAACTTAGAAAATATAATATATTTTTTTGCGCTCAACATTGATAGCGTTTTACTAAATTATTAGTGTTGTTTCATAATTATTGATAATTTCTATTATAAGTGACAGTAGCAGACCACATGGCTTTACGTATAAATGTATCTAAATTGTTTAAGTAGAGTTAGGAGCTGTCAAAAAACGTTCCTTTCATTCTAAACCGTGTTGAATATTAAAAAACAACATATTAACAATGTACTTTCATATACCAATACTATAGTAAATAATATAGTGTGTAAACATTTTAGGTTCAGTCTTATAGCCATGGTCACTACACTAATGTCTTCAGTTTGGATCACTTGGAGAATTATTTATACTACTATAATTTAATATACCAATCTAAATCGGAGGTGTAGATAAATTTGGCACGGCGACATTTTGTAATTGAATATAAATAATTCTAACTACCCCTTAACATGGATACAATGATACAATTACTATTTCACATAAAACTGGAGGCGGGGTGTGGTGTGTGCGATAAAATTAAAAATTGTAGAAATTAATAGGGTACTTTTAGATTTAAATCTAAAAAAATACAGTAATAAAAGAATGTTTTTAACTATTACGTTCAACACAAGAACTATTAACGACTTAATCCAATGGAAATCTAAAGTAAATTCATACAATTTGGCGTTGACAGACGTTTGAGTAAACTACCACCGATAGTTCACCCAGCCAGGAATCAAACCTTTACTTCTCACTCAATTGAAACCACGTTCAATGTGAGTTTAACAAAATAAATCACTCAGCTACCATTCTCGTATATGAAAATAAACATTATAGAGTAACAAAATGTTTACACTGATTTTGATAAGGACATTCTGAAAGGCCTTTTTTCTTATCAAAATCCTACTGTAGTGGGAATATGGTACGAAAAAAGGCCTTTCAGAAGACCTTTCTTAACAAAGTAAGTGTATAGATTATGTCTTTTGCAAAGGACTAGAGTCTAAAATATACATAACGAAAACTTTATTTTACCACTACTTTTCCTGAAATTTTACCTATTTCATTCCTTTTCAATTAGCCTAATTGATTTATGCCTATAACCATGAGCGATACTACTACGCTATGAAAAAGAAAATTTCTCGAAAAAAACGTATTTAGCATCACTTCATACTACCCGTTCGGATTATACGCTTAAGTACTAATTAGGATAAAGATTTTAGGGATTGGGAAGGTTGAATTTAAAGGAGGTGGACCCGAATTTGCGTGGAGGGAGAGTGGAAAACAATTTAGGAGAAAACACCCCCAGTTCACCCAACTGAGATTTGAACCTCTATCTTCCCGTCATCGGTAGTCTGCATCAACATGACTAGTGCGTCAGCTAGCTACGCCAATGAGGCGGGTCTCTACAACAATTAATAGCATATAGAGTTGCAGAGTCATATTATGGTTTACCTTAAAAATGAGTAACTACCCTTAATAATATTCTTTAAATTGAAAAATGACATCTGGAAGCGGGAATCGTAACCGGGACCTGTAATTTACTACAAGTCAGTAGCCAGCCAATAATTTGGGAGGGGGGGGGGGCACATCCCTCAATTTCTGGCAGCTAGAAGAAATTCTAAATGATAAACAGTTCTAGAATATCTCTGAAGTGTTTTTTTTTTCATGGTAAAATAACCCCCAAAATGCCGGCGAAGAATAGGAACATTTCTTAATTTTTAACACCTCTAGAAGCTCTCTGAAGTGCTTATATGGTATCACTGCTTCCTAATTTGTACTTGTATCTTAATTTTGATATTGTTTGAACCATAAATAAAGTAATTCATATTTTGTTCATAAAATTTCGTGAGGAGTTTGAACTCCCAAATCCCCCCGCCCCCAGCTACGGCCTTGATTTCCTAAACCAATGCACTTACCACTGAGCTATCTAGGAGTCGTACCATTCCCAGGGTAGTTCTTCACTTATATTGTCATTGTACTATTGGAAGCATAAAGCCAACTACCGAGTACGAGGCTGGCTGCTTTATCTGATAACTCGTGATTCTAATTGATCACTCACATGTAGTTGAAGATTTCCGCACGTTCATCACAGACTCTGTCTTAAATTATGAGTGAAGAATTACACTGGGCACGGGACGACTTTTTGTAAGAGCATTGACGTACTAAGCCAAAGATACCCGGCTTGATTCCCGTGTCCAGGTGTCTTTTTTAATTTAAAGAATATAACCGTAATGATCAACTATAATAGCTTGGCTAGTTAATCCATTCTACTTCATTACATTTTAGAGAGTTAAATCAAGTAATTAGTATCATCATAAAGACTATGCTGGGTGTTATCATGAAACAAATTATTATTATTATTATTATTATTATTATTATTATTATTATGTGATGAACCACCCGTATGTTGTACCATGTACAGTTATTGACCATTTTTTGATAAGTTTATATTAATAATTGTAAAAACAATAAAATAAATTCTTTGTCTGAAGTTCTTGTAGATTGTAATCAGTCAATATATACATTGTAAGAAAAATCTGTTTGTTTATTTGTTTATCTCCTTATATAGCCATACATGTCTATAGTTTTAAACTGATTATAATAACATTTGGTGTGATTTTAAATGTAAACAAGGGGAAGGTTTTCCACCAGAGCTTTATCTAAAACAACAAACACAAAAATAAAATTTGTTACAAAAAAAAGATCTAAATATTTTTACTAATGTTGAAACAGAATTGAAGCTAAAAAATATTTGTCTCAAAAATTCACCAAAGATGATAATATTTATAAGCTTCCATGCATAAATGCTTATTTTACCCCAAGGCAATATGCTTTTTAGGTAACATAACAAATATACTAAAGTTCATGTTACAAACAGTAATGTTAAATTTACATTTACGTGACTAGTGACAACATAATTACGTACGAATATTCTCGCATCAGGTAAATCACCTATTAATACCAAATTGGATACGTTTGTAAAAAAAAAAAGCAAAATTCATGGTTTACTGAAGGAAAAAATATTAATATGTATTTATCACTGGCAACGCCGACAATGTTTACTAGTTTTTTAATAAAGCTTAGCTAAATTGTTTACGTTCAATCTCCCTCGTCCTGTAGCTACAAGTACAATAAAATAAATACCATAATTAAATTATGAATTTATTAAATATTAACGACTTTGCCTACTTAGATATTTCAAAACTATTTTGAGAGGTGGGTTGCATCTTAACTTTACGCACCTAAGCAGTATAAGCACTATTACATTTAAACGCCAATTTACAAAATAGAAAGAGAGGGGAGAAACTAAGAAGTTCACACTGAAAGGGCTCTTGTCTATGTTCTGATAATCCTTTCCCTCTTCCTCTGAAGAAACACGTTGAAAACATTGACTTGCTTTTTAATTTGACTTTTGTCTTGTTTCCTATTATAGGTAGGCATATACTACCTTGAATTTATTTTAATCATTACAAAAAACTGCTTAAAGATAAATATAATAATTGTGTTACGCTGTAGTACTATTTATTTAATAATTTAATGATTTTACTTTCAAAGTTACATCTTTAAAACTCCCTCAGTAAAACGTAAATTCATTAACACATGAAATCCTATTTCAACCAGCTGTGATGCCACAGATAGGCAATGTCCTTAACGTTACATAAATGGATGGAATTCATATAACAATATAATAATAATAATTTTATCACTACTTCAACCTACAATCTCTTACCTAGATTTAACATATTTATAACATTTATCATGAAGGATAGAGGAGCCTAGTATGAAGGAGGATTCAAATATTGGAAGAATTGAAGGAAATAAGAAAATTCTGGGAGCTGAAAGAGGAGACAGAACTGGGTGCATTGGCAGTCTTAGTTCAGCGACAAAAGGAATGGACCTGTCGTAATACAGAACACATAATAATAATAGTTGTTCTTTCATATTTATTTATCAATACAGTCGCCTGACCGGTTGATGGTAAGAGTGGAGACCAGTCCACTACCCCTTCCTTTATCAAGGAACACAGTCATCACAAACTAAACAAAACAATCTTTTGTTGTGCTCAATGAACTCAAGTCAGCTCAAGGCTGCCCTAAGAAGATTAAGCAGAAAAGTTTATGGGGATTGTTTAAGAAGATGAAGCAGGGCAGGGCGTCCATTCCTCTATTATTTGTCAACAGTTAATCTATCTTAATAGAGTATGTAAACAACGAATATAATTAAAAAATGGCACCCCCCAGAAAAGAATTATGGAAGTTTTATGAGAACAGCGGAAAAGAATCTAGTGGAAAAAAAAATCGATACTGAGACTTACCATTATCGTAACTTGTATTTCGATACTAGTACATGTAACACTATGGAATCAATCTCCCCTCTTTGGGCGTCGATAGAAACACTACGGATTAACTCCCTAATATAATAATGCTGTGATGATGTTTAGGTTGTCTATAGCTCCGTGATCAAGCACCTATCATCACTGTACGGAAAATATACCGTTTAACCAGCTGTCTTTAGCTCCGTGGTCGAGCACTAATTAGAACAGTATAATCAATAAATGTAAGAAAGAGAACTGTTGATGGCTGTTTATTAACACGCGGTTTATTTAAATGACATCGGTTAATTACTTATACATACTCCAATTAAATGCTTTATATTACTGCACACTTGTGATATTAATGTAAGTTATTTTATACTGTGTTAGACTGTGACTGCCAGTGTGTGGCTCTGACTTGTGCGTGGGTGGTTTGAATCCCGGTATAGATGTTTGGATCCTGCTTGGTGTGTGCTTGTGTGACTTGTGCGTGGGTGAAAGATGCCTTAAACACACGCACAACGGTTTATATATGACATACCCCTTGCCTTTTTCTCCCCTCGTCAACAGTGTAAAAATAAACTAATAGAAAAAGTCCTGGCGACAGGTTTTGTGAAGGTTAGCTTCTTATTGGTATAGGGAAGGTGCGTCTTTTGCCAAATACTGCGGAGTTGTTCCTCTTAACAGGAAATAGCGCAGTTTTTCTTTTAACAGGAAAGATGGTATAAAAAACATATTTTAAAGGAGTAATCCTTTTCATATTATTTCTGAGAAGCGCGTGTCTCTTCATGGATGAATCTTAAAAGGATACTCTACATATATTACTTTAAATAAAAATTACCTTCATCCATGACTTTTTACATAATTTAGAGTTAATTAAACCAATATCACTACATAAAGCATCAATATTTTTCTTCCGCTATTTTGAATTAGTATAGAATCGATACTTTTCTTTCGATACCACATCCATACTCACAAGATTCTCCAAGCAGATGAAGCAGAAAAGTTTATGTGTATATGAAGCAGGGCATAGTCTTATCTTCTATTGTTTGTTAATAGTTAATAATCTGTCTTGATAGAGTATATAAATGACAAATGTCGTTTACGTATGGGTCCTCGCCCTGTACTCCTATCTATACCCCAATTTTTTGTTGATTGGACATATCTTAAAAATTTATTATATCAACTTTCGAATATTCATACGTCAATTTATGTGATCTTACGCTGTCACTTCTTACAGATATTATATATAAATATAAACTAACATTAATAATATAGTAAAAGTCATCAATGTTTAAAAATCTCTGTATTTCTAAAAGGTGTTCTAATGTCCTTTCGTATGAAAATCAACGTATACGTATGCGCCCTTGTCTTATATATTTTTTGTGGATCGCATCTCTAAGGATGCAAAAAAAAAGTCTCCCCGTCTTAATTGTGACCAAGGATTCCAATGCACCCACTCTTACGTCTCTAGGTCTATCGAATGGAAACGAAGTCATCACGCTTTTTTAATGGGGTGTTTGATTGGCAACTGTTTATCTCTCCACTAGATCACATGGATTTCGTTTTCCCGACAGCTTACTTCATACGATGATCACCATTGCTACGCATGTTCTTTGTGTAATAGAAAGGAAAAACAAATACTAAGATACATTATTGAAATCCCGTTAAAAATTGCTTGTGTTTCAGTTTTCATAGCGGCTAATAGATGGTGTTAAACATAGTTTTCAAGATTGTTGCTTGATAATAGTACTACTTTAACAGGGATTGCTAAAAGTCCTTATAGTATTCCCCCCCCCCTTTTTATATCACTTTGTCTTACTATAAATATTCAGGCTATACGCATATATGACAATTATCATAGGGTAGGGCTGAAGAAGGAAGCATCCAAATAATATTAATTTGAGTCCATCAAACGTGCGGTGTAAGTTTATATTTATCGATGGGATAAGGCATGGATCCCTACAAGCATGTCCTTCGCATGCCCAAAAATATGTTGCCTTCAGTTACATCCCCAATTTGTTAAATAAGGCCCACGTTAATTCAATTTTGAAATCCATATAGATTGAATACAAATTTGCAGTACAGTTTTAATATATAATATTACATAATCATGGTAAGCAAGTACGGATGTTCGATTCATGGGCTTTGAATCGATTCTCTGGATCGATCTAAAACAATAGGCGTAGTATCGAATCAGGCAAAAGATCGAGAGCATTGAATCGATTTTTCAAAGATCGATCTAACGATTTGTGTAATTAGAATTTGCTTTATCTGGCTACACTAACCAAAAGTGACGCACTGAGAAATTTAAACCTAGGAGATGGGTGAAGGGCGTCAAAATTTATCTACGGGAGGGGAGGCAACAAACATGTAACGAGGGGTGGGAGTGGCGTCAAAATGTATCGAGTGCAGGGGGGAGTATCACGCGCCATGGTGGGGGAAACGTCCAAAATGTATCAAGGGGAGAGGTGGGAGAGGTGTCAAAAATGTATCGAGAGGAGGGGTGGGTGTGTCAAAGTGTATTGGGGGTGGGTGGTGGAAGGATCAAAAATGTATGACTTGTTAAATGCTTCTGGAAGATATTTAAATTATTTTGGTGGTAACCGCAGTAGTTAGCACGAAGACCTGTTCCAATTTGACCTTTGACCCCAACGTAGAGAGAGTGTGTATTGTGATTATTACGCAATGATTTTGTCGCTCTCCGATTGGTTGTTACGTAATGTTGTTTTCGCTCTTTGATTGGTTGTTACATAATGTTGTGTTGCTCTCTGATTAGTTTTCCCCTTCCCTGGCCATCTTTCAATGGTTTATTCTTGTCTCATTTGTTAGTTTTTTATGTCTGGTTAGGATTCGGATCGGCGTTGGAGTTTTTTTATTGGTGGAGGGGGAGTTTACTGTCATAGGATTGGGATGGGGCATTGAAGTTTCTTATTTATTTATTGGCGTGCAGTCCATGGCGTCGGATGTGGCATCGGTACGGAGAACGAAGATCTCCTGATGGCA
The DNA here is from genome assembly GCA_901482245.1 of Timema douglasi. NCBI lineage: Eukaryota > Metazoa > Arthropoda > Insecta > Phasmatodea > Timematidae > Timema > Timema douglasi. The sequence goes on from CABEEJ010001520.1 coordinate 9,829, forward strand.
GCGTAGCGCAGAATGCAACCACTTACCGGTCGGCAGCTGTTTGTCGCCCTTTTGCCGTTCCCTCACTCCTCCTCCCTCCTTACATCGCAACGGCACAGAACCAACTAAGTTACACTGACTGCTCCCTCTCGCAAGACTCTGTTGGACTGCCTTTCACTTCACTCCTCTCCCCCTCACTTCCTCATACCCCTCCCTTTGTGAGGTCAGAGGGGGTAATCAGATGTCGCAACAACAGTAACGTGTTACAAACTTTGAAAGAGGGTGTCAACGACCTTGCTGAAGAGTCATGAGCCTCCAAGGCCTCTTGGTGTATCGGTAGAGGCCTTCTGAAGATAGCTGGTTCAGATGTGCTTTTCCCCAATCCCCCAAGGCCGGTTGGCACATTGGTCGTGGACTTCTGAAGGCCGCAGGTTCAGATGTGTTTTCTAAATGCCCACTCTAAGATCAATGATTCAATTTTCCCCCGTCAAGAGACTGACATTTAGACGGCGTGCACACCGGGATTCGAAACTCGATAGCTGTAACAAAGCTAATGTTTGTTAGAACGGCCGTACTTCCTGCACCCCCACCATTTTGTCAGTCAACCAGGTAAAATGTGTACCCGCATTTGCTTCAAACATAGATCACTCTGTCACCAGCCATCTTAAGATGTCTTAGACCAGGCGACCATCGATGCAAGTATAAAATGCATTGTGATGGTAGATTGGTACCCAAGGATTGGCCTCAGTACACACGCACTACAGGGATTCGTACTAAACTCTTCAGGCAAGCGTGAGATAAGAGATGATTTTGCCCAGGCAAAATGTGTAACAGCATTTGCTAGGGGTTTAAATGCGAAGTAATTAACCTTTGTTGCCCTCTAAGGGACTTGAAACCCTAATTCCTTATGTCACAGAGTGTGATGTGTACCCACAGTTGCGCATAATTTACAACTGAACACGAGGGGGAATCGAGCCCTCCCCCTATCTCCCTGCTAATAGCCACGGAGTTAAGCTTATCGGTATTTAGAAATGCTTCTTACTACCCGTCAGAGCCACAAGCCGTGGACAATGAGGTAGGAAACCGGCCTCAGTACTAACGTAAGACAGGGATTAAAAGTAAGCTCTTCATGCAATCGTGAGATAAGAGCTGATTTTGACCTGTCAGCGTTTTTTCCCCGCGATCGTAATTAATACGTATTTATTTAATTTCAGAATATTTGGATCCGTACGAGCTGGACACCAGTCTGAGGGATCAAGTAGCGCCTGCACGAAATTTAACAGTGTGTGTGTTTGTGTGTGTGTGTGTGGGGTTGAGGGGGCCGTCTCTTGAAAGCGGCGAAGTGATGGGCTCTGTACTTGCGCCACTTATAGAAGCGGTTTATCCATTGCACAGCGACGCTTTCTTCATGCCACCGTCAGCCTTCAGCCCCCAGAACCATACCGACGCTAGTGGTGTAACCCAATCTCTAAAGTTAGAGGGGTTCAAATACATATATAAAAAACATAATCTAATGTTATAAAAAAGGGGAGAATCAACTAATAGAAGTGCGCAGTGTGAATACTTTTTGTAAAAAATGTTGGGTACACAACATGTCCCCAGCGCACGCAACTCACTCTTAGAAGCGGGAAAAAATACGGTCCACCTACACTGATCAATTAATAATATACGAAGAGGTTGAAGGCTAAGTAAAAAGGGGATCGAATATTTAACTTTTCTAAACCTTGGGATAACATGGCGTACTTATAATAGTAAAAGATTTCAAGTCTTAAGAGCATTTTGGTTTAATTTCTGACAAATTTTATTAAAGAACATGCATATATTTGAAGCATCTTAAATGGTTCCTCATAGATACAATAGTAGTAAATGACCTTGGCTAAGCGCAACAATAACAATCGGTATTATCCAATAGGAAAATATTTCATAAACATTTACTCTTTCTTTCTAATTTTTTATTAGATACCATGGAAATATTACGTCAATTAAATATCACTGTATGGAATTATTAACTTTGAGTATGACTATCTCTAATATTATAGATGATTTCTCCTATATGACACATTTCTCTACTAGTTGCGAAAACACAACATATTAGTTAAAAGGTTTAAAGTTAATTGTTTATACATAAGTCACAAGTATACGCATAACGTCACTATATTTTAAATGTACAGGTATAATCTAATTACTGAACCCTCCTAAGTAAATCTTTACTAAACTCACAAGCATGTTAAATAAAGTTAAATTTAAATTTATAAATGTCAAGGGGTACTTCCTAACTTTACTAATTTTTAGAAAGTTTCTGGCATACATATTGTTAACGAACTCTGTCACACTAAATTAATATTTCAACACAACTAACAAGCGAAATAAATAAAGTTAAATTGATATGTATAACTGTCAAGTGCATAACTTTACTAACATTTGAAAATTAACATAATGTTCTTAAAGACCTTTCACACATTAATATTTACTAAACTCATATTGCAACACAACTCACAAGCGAAATAAATAAAGTTAAATTGATATACATAACTGTCAAGTGTAACGCATAACTTTACTAACTTTTGAAAAGTTCTGACTTAACGTTATAAGTAACTTTCCCACATTAATATTTACTAAACCCACATTGCAACACAATTCATAAGCGAAATAAATAAAGTTAAATTGATATACATAGCTGTCAAGTGTAACGCATACCTTTATTAACCTTTGAAAAGTTCTGACCTAACGTTATAAACAACATTCCCACATTAATATTTATTAAACTCATATTGCAACACAACTCGCAAGTGAGATAAATAAAGTTAAACCCACTGTTCTGCACAAAGAATTAAGATTCGCACAAGACTTCAATAATGTGTATAAAAGAAAGAATGACCAAAAGGGAATTTTTATAGTTATAATATATAATTTACGCCGAAAAAGAATGTCTCCTTACATTATATCTATATGTCCTTGAAACCTCCTGCTTCGTCCTACAGTGTCCAAGCCTAGTCCAAGAGTAGTCTCTTACTAGACGGACGGTCTTTTATATGGTGCACACTCGTCGAACAATCGAGACGGGATTACACAAGGGTGGGGATCACTGAGATAATCACACAGGAAGGGGGAATGCGCGCGGCAGTAGAAACGTCTATTTTCTTCTGGCAAGGTCTCGCAGTTGGTATCCTTTTCTACTCTGTTCTCGTCGATGTTGTTGGGGTGGCATTGAGCAGGGTGGTGTTCTCTAGTGGCGAGATGGGGCTCAAGGCTCGGCGCGGCTCAAGGCTCGGCGCTCGCAGTAGTTCGCGTGTTGTTCATGTGGCCAGACGTGTTGTTATTCGAGGTGCCTGGCCTCGTCGGTGAGATTGGGTAAGTGTATTATGATCGATTTGCCCATTTTTTTTTAACTTGGAGCATAAATGCTACAGCGGAAACTCAATCCCTGATGTTTGGGGTGAAATGGACGCGATATACTGGCTGATATGTAAGTTTCCCAATATATATATATTTTAGAACCGTCTACGAGTAACTATACTATAGCCAATAGGTTGGAGATATACAGCTTATTACGCGAGAGTTATCCACGTCGTCTCTTCTCCAAAACCACCTATGTTTCGTCAGCATACCAAAACCTTTTGTCAGGTGACCGTTTCGAGAATATTATCTCTTATATTCATAGTATAGAAGGTTATCATTACAAACAATAAAAGATAGAAAATTATAATTGTTGCTTTAGCCGTGTTTGCAATGTGTTGGATCAAATTCAACCACCACCTTAGCGCATTCGATAGCATATCTGTATACTAAACTATCGGTCCTGGGTTCAATTCCCAACACGGCTAAAAATATTGGTCTGATAAATTAACAGACAGTGGGCTGGATTTGTGGATGTCCTAATCTTTAAGTTATTCACATTTTATGAATAAAAAGTGACCCGAGATTTAGGCTGGAACACAGTAACGAATTTAAATTAAGTTATAATATTCAATGGAAAAAAACTGCTTTATTTAATTCTAAAACTAAATTATTTCTAGCAATAGATTACTTAATTTTAACCATTAAAAATTACCACACTAGCATAAATATCTATTTTTACCGATCTGTGTTAAGACATGATTTCCCCCAATACCTTATTTAAAGCTTGACTTCTTCAATCATTAGCACGGTGTCGTAAACTTGGTTACTTATCTCAATAACAGATGTTATTGCAAGTCACTTTAGAGTATAAAACATTTTGTAGGTAAACTTGGTTACTTAACGAAATAACATGGTATTGCAAGTCACTTTAGAGTCAAAAATTTCCTACAGGTAAACATTGTTACTTATCGAAATGACAGATGGCATTGCATTTCAATTTAGAGCCGAAAATAAATTGTGCTTTGATGCCAAATTATATGATTTTAAAACGGGGGATAAATTAGATCTAGTTATACAATATTTTTTAAATTATATACTGGCATAATAATAACTAATCGGGGAAATTAAATGGTTTCCTTAGACGATTATTAAAAATAGAGAAAAACCCAATATATTGGTTTGCTGAGCCAAGGGTCCCGGGTTAGATTCCCTGGCAGAGGTGAAAATGTAGGTTTAATCTTTGATAGGGATAAATTAACTGCCCTGTACTGCATTTTGTACATATTTTAGGGTTCACGTGCATTTAATTCACACACTTTGCGAATGTTGGTATCAGTTAAAGCAATTAACCTTAGGAAGATTTTTAACATATTATATTAATACCGAAAGTAGTTTGAAATTTGAAAAGTATTGTATATTTTGTGGTATTAACTTAAAGAGAAAAAATACGTGATAGTTTGCAAAAAATATGTTTGGAACAATTATGTTAAATGAGAATGTTGGTATCAGTTCAAGCAATTATGTTTAGGAAAAATTGTAACATATTATATTAATACCGAAAGAAGATTGAAATTTAAAAGTATCTTATATTTTGTGGTATTATTTTAAAGCGAAAAAATACGTGGTAGTTGGCAGAAAATGTGTTTGGAACATTTTTATTTAAAGTGTTTATTTTGACACGTGCTTTTTGGTTAAAGTTCAAATGGAAGGTGTGAATAGCGGCTCAATCCTGCCACCACCGCCACCAGCTGTGAGACACCATCACCCCGCCTCAGGAGCACTGCCACCAAGACAGGGAGACGGTGTTTGAGCCAAGGCTAGAACCCGCACACATGTTGGGTGCTGCGTGTACCTACCACGCAAAAGCTATAAAAACACCGACACTTTCCCGATTAGAAATCATTTCATAACCATGAGTCCCAAAGTGTTGAAGCAAGCCCCTCTGCTACGTGCGATGTATCACATGAACCCGCATCTGAAAATGGCCGATAAGAAACGGATTGACTCTGTTAGCGACTATGCCTACAACAAAGTTACGTGCTCACAAGCAGGTGTTGCGCAAGCTAGTCAAACGAGGAGAGTGCTAGAAGAAGAAGAGATGACTACTCGTTCAGAAAGGAGGAACGTTCCTGCCCCTACTTTCAGCCCCTTTAATAAGCGGTGTCCTCGGTTACTTATTCAACAAGTAGATAATGGAACACACGAAAAAGATGATATTGTTGTTCCCAGAAACATTACACAGTTACGAGAAACACCACCAACAAGTGGCATTGGCCACATATCTAGTGGTCTCCGAGCTGGACAAGAAAATGGAAACAAAATTCCTCGCTTCATAACTTGACGACAAGTCTAAATGGACTTTATACCAACAAGTGCTACGGCGTTATCTGCACTTTAGTCAATGCCCTCCACCACCTGAAAATGCCACCACCACAACCACCCCTGAAGTGTCTGTACTTCCCATCCCTGCTGTACTCAATACTGTACTAGTTCAGACCCGTAAAAAAGCTGAACTTTTACTAGAACATATTATTTTCCAAGATGGTATCTCTTGGAGCGAAAACGGGGAAGTGAGTATTCACGATACAACTCTACGTGTATCCAATATTGTGGATTTAGTCAACGATCTGTTCAGAACAAGAAGACACAGTGAGCCGTTTGGGTGGCGAGAATTTCTCACAGCGCTTCAAAAAATAAACGTTCCGAAATAATTTATTGTGAATTCGAAACGTTTGGCACCCCTTAGAGATCCGACATCCGTACCCAAACCGCTTACACCATCGCAACGCCCTAAGATGAATAAACCGAAAAGGGTGGACGAAAACAGTTGGCTGCTATTACGAGCTTAATGGACCGGTTATCCGACATTTACTACGTCCTTTCTTATCCTGCAAGGTTTTCACGTGTGGCGTCGCTCATAAAGACATAAAAGAAAGTTCTCAACAAATTACGAGAATTGCTTCGTACACAGGACGCTTGTACTATACACAAACCGGTGATAAAAAAGTTCCCACGCAACAAGTACGTGGTTTCAAACATTGACGATCTCTAGCAAGCCAATCCCAACTATAGGCGAAATCTTGGAAAATGCAACGATGGTGTAGTGTACTTGCTCACCGTCATTGACGTGTTTATCAAGATGGTATATACGAAGACGCTTCCATCCAAGACGGGTAGCGACGTAAGAGACACCTTTCGTGACATTTTCAAACAAAGTGGCCATAAACCTCTAAGTTTATATACGGACAAGGGGGAAGAGTTCACGGCACGTCTGGTCCGGAAATTTCTCAAATAAGAAGCCGTGCACTACTACACCACTTATAATCCGGTCGTGAAGGTAAATTTCATGGAACGATTTAATATAACTCTGAAAGGGTATATGTGGTATTACTTTACCAAAAATAACACGTATTGGTATGTGGACATCCTCCAACATCTCGTCGACGCTTACAACGTCACAAAACATACCATTATCAAGATGGCTCCTGCAGACGTTTCAGAAATCAACGTGCTTCAGGAAAGAGATTATTTCTATGGCAAACGGTGCCCAAACTCGTATAGTAAGCCAAAAATGAAAGTTGGTGATGCGGTGAGTATTATCAAATCCAAAATTCTATTTGAAAAGGACTACTAAAGCAATTATAGGAATTAAATTTTCAAAGTCAGCAGTGTCGTGTTGCGACAACCAGTCGTCTACTGGTTGACTTATATTGACGACGAGGAGGTGGGGGAAACATTTTACGAACCCGAATTGCAACTCGTACGTCTTCCCGAAACTTTTAAAGTTGATAAAATACTACGTGTCAATGTTAAAGGCAGCAGAAAGAAAGTGTACGTGCAGTGGAAAGGTTACCCCACCAAGTTTCAGTATTGGCTTCCTGCCATTTACGTCCGCACCCTACCATGAAGGACCAATTTTACATCACTTTACCAAGCAACAGCTCTATGGCATATTTCCCGAAAAATACTCTCACAAATTTCACCCCTCAACTACCCTACCATCTTACACTCGACGGCCAGTGGGATGACGCTGTCACCGAATTTTAATATCCGTGTTCTTTCACCACCATACCCGAAGACCAAAATATTATATGGTACAACTGGGTGAATACTTACGGTGTGGAACAAATATTCAAGGATCACATCCCTCCTGGAAACTACAGCACTATCCATGAATTGATCAAAGCCCTAAACGAAGTAGAAGCGATTAAAGGGGATTCTGAAGTTGTATTAAAGTACACAAACCCCAAAATAAAAGTAGACGTTGTTTCTTCTTCACCAAATATACAGCTGCTGACTCTATCAAGTCAACTAAGTCTACAGCTTAGTTTCGATCCTCTGACTGATCTAATCATAGTCTCAAAGTCACCGTACGCTGCCAACATTCTATTGAGCTTTCCCTCGCTAATCTACATCCACACGGATATCGTTGATCCTCATCCCGTGGGTGACATTGTGGCACAGCCTTTACGTATCGTCGATATCAACAACACAAAATATCTCTACGGTATACATAAGGCCATTAGCTATGATCCCTTACACTACGTGCCCGTACTTAGAAGGGAAATGGAAAGCCAGGAAATAAATATAAGAACAGACACTGGTGAACCTGTACCATTCGAGTTTGGAAAGTGAGCGTGAAACTTCATTCTCAACGCTGATCAACATGAACTTTCCCTACCAAAGATATTACGTCAACCAGTATGGAACAGTAATATCTTCGATCTACCACGGTGTTTCCTATCAACGCGGGCATGGGATGGGAAGTTTTTTCAGTGGTCCTCTCAAGAACGTCGTACCTTTGCTGAGAAGCGGCGCCAAAGCAATTGGAAAACAGGCGTTTTATACGGGTATCAACTTGCTCTACGGCGTTGCCAATCAGCATCGTCCTTTCAAAAAGGCTTTACGCCTACGTGTTTGCGAGACTGGAACAAACCTGAAACGCAATGCGGAGCAGAAGATCGACGCATTGATGACTGGCTTAGGCTATAATGGGCGTCATAAGAAAAACCGAAGTCAGTCTTCTGTCGTTGCACGACGTGAAAAGGTCAAGAAAGAAGTGGTAGATATTTTAGTTGAAATGTCGTTTCTACACCCCCAGTCCTGCGAGTGTGCCAGCAGTGAACTAGATCTATTTTCCGTCTCACCCACGCAAACCAGTCTTGAAAGTGGGCAATGGCTCCAGTACAAACCTGTCTCTTCCCTCACCGATGATTTGCCCATCGAATTTACCATTACCGGTAAAGGCGAGTTCTATATAGATCTTTCACAGACTATGCTCTATTCAGGGCAGCCATCATGAAACCCGAAGGTGGCGCTTTCATAGAGGTGAATCAAATTGCTTCCGTCAACAAATGGTTACATTCGTTATTCACACAAATGGATGTGTTTTTAAACCAAAAATTAGTCTCACCACCCAGCAACACGTATGCTTATAGATCGTACATTGAGACTCTGCTCAATTAGAACAGTAAGGCCAAAAGAACACATTTTACTTGTGGCCGGTGGTTCGCAGACAGCCCCAGAACCTTTGAGGATGCTAACGCTGGCAACAAGGGTTTTGAGGCCCGTCGCAGTCTCACCGCAAAAGTAAGACGGTGTATCTTTTGGGGTATCTACAAGGTGACGTGTTTATCCAAGATAAACACCTTATGAACGGCACCAAACTCAGGGTTAAATTGGTCCGTTCCCGAGACGGGTTTAGTCTTATGGCCATCCCTGAACTCCTTCACTTTAAGGTTCACTTCACTGAAAGTGACCTTCTAGGGTGACGTGTCAAAGTAGCACCGTCTATACTGTTGGCACATGCCAAGTCATGTGTTCGGCACCCGTCACACGCCATTGCAACGATTTGATCGACATACTCGTCATGAAAGTATGCGACACACTAACGAATCAGTAGATGTCATTGATCTCGAACAGTCTACGGTGGAAATGCACATCATAAGCCTGGACCTTATCAGTGCTACCTACTATACACTTCAGGTCGTCGGGTTGGACTGTTACATGCTGTATTGGGAACTAAAAATAATTTTACTAACACATGTAAGAGACACCGTGGAAAAACGTATGAACGTTTATATGCGACATTCCTGTAATAATGTATATTATATATTATGTATGATGTCTGTGAAACATTTAATATATGTCTGAAAAACCTTTAATGTTTAATAAGTATATATTTTGTAATATCTTGTTTTATTCATGCAAAAACTTTCCGTTCCCTTACACGTAGATACAAGTTTCGACTTGTTGAGCCGTCAAACTGTTACCAAATATATGAACAGGGTCAATGACCTCTTGTACTAGCTCACAGTTTCAAGGTCTCGATCTATTCGTTTCTTGGCTCGTTTTGTCGAACCGCTAAATTGGCGCCAGTTATCAGGGAAAAAATCCATTGTGACATCAATCAAGGTCTTGTCCTATTTCTGTCTCGACTTTTTTTTGTCGACCCGCCAAACTGATGCTAGTCATCAAGGTGTGACAGTTCGACAACGTCATCGGGAAAACCCATTGATGAGGGGAGGGTTGCCACAGTCAATGACCTAGCTCACGGCTTCAAGATCACGTTCTGTTACTGTCTTGTTGAGCCACCAAACTGGCTCTAATCATCAGGGAAAACCCATTGCTACATCATTCAAGTTCACAATCTATTATTGCCCCGACTTGTGTTGTCAACCCGCCAAACTGTCGTCAGGTATGAGTCACCGGGAAGAACCCATTACCACATAAGAGATTGTGACACCGGGAAAACCCATTACCACATAGGAGTGGGGGAAGGTGTTGCAACACATACCTCTAATGAGGGTTTGTGAGGGAGAAGTGAAAGGGGTCTCAAGTCAGGGGAACCATCTCTCATAATCTTCGCTACGTTGCCACCAGGAGAGCTTCGTTCTCAGTGCTGGTGCCATACCCGACGCCGTGCACTGAACGACAATTAATAAATAAAAAACTCCAAGGCACCGTTCTAATCCTGTGACAATAAACTCCCCCACACTAATAAAAATCTCCAACGCTTGTCTAAATCCTAACCAGACATAAAAAAACAAGTTTGGACAAGGAAAAACCACTGAAAGGGGGTCAGGCAGAGGGGTAAAACCAATCAAAGAGCGACAAGAACATACCGTAACAACCAATCAGAGAACTACAACAAAATTACGTAACAACCAATCAGAGATCGACAACAACATTGCGTAATCATCACAATACACACTCTCTCCACATTGGGTTCAAAGATCAAAGGTCAAACTGGAACAGGTTGTCGTGCTAACAACAAACCGCAAAGGGCAGTGGTTTAAATGTGCGTGGCCTTGCATACACTGTACACTTTGTTACTGTTCTTTTTTTCCAATTTGTAAATTTAGGGTCACTTGTGTGGTGTGTACTGGTGGGCTGACTGCACTATAATATTTTATTCACAATAAGGAGCACTTTAACTGTTTTACTCGAAGAGAAGAATTAATGGTGGTGGAAAACCATATTTATGTAAGGGGAAGGAGTCAATTAGTAAAATTATGTATTTGTTTTAAGGTTTTTGCCCTCCAAATCAAAAGGGATATTGGAGATCCAGGAGCTTCCAGAAGATTCTTACGAAAATCAAGCTATATATTGGAGACAAACGAAATCATAACCACTGGGCCCCAGAGAAGAACGCATTTATTTTCTTTCCTCAGTCACAGCAAATTAATCATTCAGAAACTGTGAATTCAGTACACCTCATTTGTTTGAATTAATTATTTGAGAAAGCTAAACACCCTTGTTGGCAGCTATCTTGAGGAAACCTCACACCTTTTTATGGAAGGGTGTGTCTCAAAACTTGGGAATCACTAGCATAGTGGAAGTGTAGATTGTAGATGTAAGCATTATATAGTTACTAAAACTCCCTGGGGCAAATTATATTTTTACGAAATACTTCCAAACTATTGACTTGTTGGCCAACACGTTACCATAAATATATTACATAATAAAACCGTGATGTGATCATTTACAGAATCTAGACGTAAAGATAGCAGATCAGTGGATTATTCTCTTCACTTTATTAATTAAAGACAAATAAAAACTAATTATTAGCCCAAGGTTACAAGAGTTGGTTTAGAAATTTTACTAGTACTTATAGTCAATAAAAACATTTCCTAAAGCCAACCAAATCAAATTTTCCTGAATCGATTCGAAGTTTTGATTTATTTCGATATTTCGATTAGATCTTTTTGAAATCGCTAAAAAAAAGAATCGATAAGTTAATCAGATCGATACCTTGGAATCAATAAAAAAATCGATTAATCGAGGGCAAAGAATCGATCCAAAATAGAAAATCACTATCAGCAAGGAGTATTTCTCAACCATGGCACTAAAAGTGCTTGAAACTCTAGTTACAAAGCAGTCACTTCTTAAACTAAACCTTATTTATTGACACTGTCTATTAACACGAATATAAAAAACACTACTCTTTGATATATTAGGTATCATTTAAATGGAAGCTACCATTGCCGGCTTCCACCCAGTGATTTTAAAATAGCTGTCCTCGAAACTTCTAAGAAAAAAATTGTCACTTATTTATAGAGACTATTAGGATGCAGTCTACTTTTAATCTATGCACGTACACTCAAAGAGATAATTATGTTGGTCAACTTTCATTTTTGGAATATGGTGTCAGCTTATTCCACTGAAAGCTAAATATTATAAAATTGGTCAATTTTGGCCGTTCTAAAATATATTTGATACCGGTATATTTTATACTAGATGTTCAAGGCGTGGATAAAGTAAACCTGATCACTTCTCAAATATATGTTTTTTTTAAGTGTTAGGTTTTATCGTTTAACAATCCTTAAGGGTAAAATATAATGATTTAATACTGTGATCAATGTACCAGTAAAACAAGGTCACCTTGTAGTACTGTCAAGTTGGCGTTCCATGTCGGCGGCGTAGAAGGAAGGAGATAGGATACACTTGGAAAGGTCATTGGTGTAGATAAGGAAAAGGACTGCTCCAAGGACCAATCTATAATGGACTTGCTATTTATTTTGAGAATCAGTTTCTAAAGCACACTTTAAATGACTTTATTTACTTTTGTTATTTTAAATGGGCTTATTGAATCGTTAAATTTTATACAAGCATTATAATTACTATACCAATGCATGTTATATTACCCATCCGAACTATCCGCATATTTACCATTATGCAGTGGTAGGTATAATTTAGAGAAAAAGTGTCTGATTTTCACTTGTAAGGGGAAATATGGTATTTAGGAAGGGAAAAAACCACCATCATTACACCTAACTGGGGTTTGAATCCCGACACCCTCGTAATTGCATCGGCGAATCAGATTAAATCAGTTTGACATTTAGACCACATAGCCCCTTAGGTAAATACTTTAGGTTTGTACCTTTTTTTACATATTTATATTAATTCTATGCCTTTGTCATAAAATCTGATGACCACTTTTTCAGTAACTTCTAATAGAGAAACTTTGATCATATTCCTAATTTGAGCTGAATCTACTGTATAACGTGTTGCACCTTACAGCCATTGCAGGTCATATAAAGGCCTATCAGCTATCCTGGATTTATACATGAACGAGAATTTGAACTTTACCTTAGCCGTTCAAACATATCATATTTAAGTCTAAACACATAAAAAAAATATATATGAAGCTACTTTTTTTAAAAATAATATTCCTTATGCCGATAAAATATAAGCTGCGGCTTCTACTCCTGCGACATAAAGAAAGTACGCACATAAGCATGACCTGATCGCCTAACGCGATCCTTGGGAGGAACTAATGAGGTGAGGCCCTTTATGCTGCAGAAATTAGTGCCACACCTTAAATTTTATCAGAATTAGGCGTATTTTTGAAAAATAAATTTGTAATTACTTTTATTATTCAAACAAAATTTTCTCGGTTTACCAGAAGGAGTTGTAATTTTTCCAAACATGTTAGAGAATTAAATTTTGTTTTTCGTCAATTTGAATACTGTGAAGTTATGCCAATGATACTTTGAACAGGATTATTTGACTTTGATGGGGAGAGTTATGTATTGTCCATTCGAGGTAGGTTTTTACCTGGATGACAGTTCGAAAATCATATGTTTAGGTTTTGGGTTGCCAACACTTGTAAAAGATCGCTGTTTTGTTATAAATGTAAATATCTTTAATTACCTGTTATATATTACATTTAAATTAACGTAAACTTAAGTTTTCTCATACTATTTTTTTTTAAATAATTTCTTTATATCCAACTCGAAACAATATTTTAAATATAATAAAAAGTACTTATTCTTCGTTTTGGAACGTTACTGATTTTGTGTAATATAGTGCATACATCAATACCTTTTAATACAGGCATCGTATTTACTTGGAAAAGAGAAAATTCTTGTAATTTTTTTTACATACAATAAATGATTTTATGATTATTTTATCGTATTTTGAAATATTTAACTGAAAAAAATATTTTCATCAACTGCGTGGGTGCATCATTGTAAAAAAAACTTGTTTACCGTTATGTTCAATCACATGTTTTAGATTCGTCAGTCGCCCTTTTGAAGCTATGTTCGTTAGAAGTTTTTGTGAAAATGGTGTGAATATTTTTTTAAAGTGGAATAAAACAATAAATACATTTTGTGTACGTCCTCAAATAAATATGTAGATAATATTGGTTTAAATTACTGGGATTAACTAACATTTTAAAATATTACCATCTTTTTTCATTACAGTCATCAAAGTTATAGATGTCATCTGTTGGCGTAGTGATATATTAGGGACTACTTCTAGTAACATTTTGGACTGTCATCCAAGTAAACTTAGGTCGTGAATGAATTATAGTTGTTCACCAATATGTAAGCATATTTCTAGTTTCTATTGTGAAATTCCCTGCATTTTTCCCTTTTTGTTTTTTTTCCGACATCAAAAGCCTCAATGTTTTCCCGGTTTTCTATGTTCGTGTCAGCCCTGGTCCTTGCTATGTGTTTGTAATAACCAGGGAGCGGATTTTGGTTATTTGACTTTTCTTCTCCTACAGGAAAGAATAGTCTTGGGCTGATTTTCAAGAGGAAAAGAGAAACTTAAATAAAATAGTGTCTTTAAATTTCCCTTGCATATGCAAAACCAATCTTATGAATTGGTACTGGTTTAGCTCAAAGTGTGAGAAAAGCAGCTCAAAGACACCACAATGAGAGTTAGAATAGTAACAAATTTCCAAATTATTCTGTGATTTAAATATTGATATCCTTTAATTTTTCAATGTGTGAATTTGGTTGTATGGCTATAGTGTAGTCGGTTCGTCAGTTTAAACTTCGAGAAAAATATTTAAATAAAAATTATTAATTTACCATTTATACATATCTTTAAAATAATGAGTTTATTTAGAAGAGAGAAATAAAGAATATTCATTGACCGGCCTTTTATATAGATGGTGAGATAGAACAAATACTTAGTGTCATTATAATACAAGTGTTAGACCGATAACTTAAATTAGTCAGTGATTCATCTAACAATTGAAGTGAAGGACCTAGGTCTGATTCTTGACATGACTAAAAAATGTATTATTTGTTAAATTGAAGCTTCCTCTTACAAAGTGATGAATGGAAATCTGGAATGAAATATATCTTTAGACCCACTTCGGTGGCGTAGTTATCTAACGCGTTAGTTTCATGTTGAACTAGACTACCAAGAATTGTGAGATCGAGGTTCGAATCTCACTCGGGTGAAATGGGGGTGGTTTTCCCTAAATGGTTTTATCCACTCTTCCTCTACACACATGCGGGTTCACTTACTCTAGATTCAACCTTTCCTATCCCTAGCCCATTAGCATGATTATTACTTAATCATATAGCCCGAACTGGTAGTAAGACGCGGTGCTAAGTATTATTATTAAATATGTATTTTAAAGTATTGAGTTAGTTCGCAGGTCGTATTAGATAATAGAATTTTTAAGAAATTTCAGGTTAAATATTCTTTATAATAATATTAATAAACCCAAACATTGTAGAGATGAAGTATTAGTAGTACAATATGCATTAAACCTCTATTTTCCTATTTAATTACTTCCTCTTTCCCACATTTGATTGATACAAAGGGCCAGTTTCATAGTCAAATTTAGTACGCCTGAAGTGCGGCTCTACACTAAGTACAAGACGACACCTATCTAAACCAGAATGGAATGGGCCAGTTTCCTATGAGAGAACGGCCCATTCCATTCGAGTTTAGGTAGGTGTCGTCTTGTATTTAGTGTAGCGCTGCACTTGAGGCGTACTAAATTTGACTATGAAACTATCCCAAAGACTTGCACTAATCTGTATTGATTGTTCGAGGGTATAGAATATTCTATGGAGACGCAGGATAATAATTCCACTTCAACTCGAAAAGGATTTCCAAATAGATAGTATTACTCTAATAACTAACTTCCAGACGACCTCGGTGGTCTTAGAGTAGAGTTCTAGGCTCAGGACCCAACGTTCGTGGGTTAAAACCCAGCCGACGTCAACTAGTATTTTTGAGCGATAAAAATCTACAGCACAGCTTCCTTCTGAAGTGAAGTAAAACCGTTGGTCCCATGTCAATTGTGGCATATAAAAGAGCCCTGGAAGGTATGTGAAAATAAATACCATTCCTGTAAAAATTGGTAGGTCTTTTCGCTATCACTCATAGAAATACCCGTGTACTGATATAATCAGTAGGTTTATACAATGTTCATTAAATACCCGACATAATTAATTAATAAAATCGGCTCCAAATATAAGGTACATGTGTCCTTAGGGTTACGCGCTAGGATGTTAGAAGGTTATGCTTAAAAAAATATGTAATTATAGCGGAGTTTATGCATGTTAACATTCTAAAACAAGAGACAAGTCACAAATTATTAAATCAAACGTTGTGAAAATATTTAAAAGCTATGACGAAGGGTAGTAACGGTTTTCTTCGTTATTTTCCCTTGAGAAAAGCCCCTTTTTTCTGATCTATCATCGTAAATTATTTTTTAATCCCATTACTTGCTCATTTATAGTTTCAGCAAATAAGTTTGATAAAACAGCAACTATTTTAACTAAACATGTTGGTAATATTAAGGATATAATCTATGAAAATGTTCTTTCAAGAGGTACACATGTGAAACAAGGTTAGGAGCCACTGCTCTAATATATTATGTAAGTATACGTTAAATTACCTTGTGAAGCAAACATTATGTACTTAAGTATTTAAATCTTAAGGTAGAGGCTTAGGGGACGCGATAAAAGATCAGTGTTTTTTCAGTTTTTATAGAAAAACTTTTTTTTAATAAATCAAATAATGTTTCAATACAAATATAGTCTCATTTTCTTTACATGGTAACATAAACAGTTCTTGAATATCTTTTAAAGTTCTCCTGAAAACTTAATGACAACTTTCTCTCTTAATTTAAAAAGATTGTCATCTAATGCCGCAATGCTCATCATAGGCATTTCAACAACTTTTGATATATAATTTGAAGAACTATTATTTTAGCACCGCGTCTTACTACCCGTTTGGGTTATACGCGTATACACTAATTACGCTAATAATTTAAGGGATAAGGAAGGTTATATTTATAGGAAGTGTACCCACATTTGCTTGGAGGGTGAGTTGAAAGCAATTTTGGAAAAATCCTCCTCAGTACACTCGACCAGGATTTGAACCCAGATCTTCATGTCATTGGTAGTGTTATATATTGGGAGAATTAATACTTGATAAGCACAATTAATACTTGATAAGTACAATTAATGGTTTTAAAACTTGTTGTCGAAACGGACGACCTAAATAGAGCTACCCTTCCTGGTATAAACGTGTAGTAGAGGCCTAAACATTTATTTCTTCTTTATGCGTATAGCCCGAACGGGCAGTAAGGCGCGATGCTAATAGTAATATAATAATAATAATATTTCTTAATACGTGATCGTTATTTTAACGGTACATAGGAAAAAATAATTTAAAATTAAAATTTTGTTTTTATATTAAACTATTATTATTTTGATGCGAAAAAAGTTTTGCTTCAAGATATTTTACTTCCTATGTTCATTTTTGCTAGCATCCCTTACGCTCCAGTGACATTATTCTGGTCATTAGCGATTTGACGTAGCAATTACTCTATGACCCGCAACGTGGTCAAATGGTTTAAGACGTCACTTTGACAAAAGGCTTGACAGCCGATGATGAGGAGTTAAGGGGACAGTTTCATAATATGCCACCATTGCTCTTTCCATTCGAGCGTAGGTAGGTGTCGTCTTGTATATAGTATAGCGCCGCTCTTGAGGCGTGCTAAATCCGACTATGAAACTGGCCCAAAGATTTGAATCCTGGTTGATTGTTTTTAACTAAATGGTTTTTCCAGAGGTCTAGATTTGAACGGAGGGTGGTTCCCCCTATAATGTGATATTCTATCCTCACTTCAGACGAGTTCAGGTACATCACACCTAGATTGTTTTCCTCATCCTCAACCTCTTGTATATATCGGTAATCACCTTTGTTTTAAACGCATCAATGAGCGAACATATGATCCAAACCGTTTAGAATGTGGACAAACGCATCAATATCGTCTTGTCAGGTTTGCCTGTGATGGAGAGGAGAGATTCGGATCGAAGCTGCGTGTACTGAGGTGTTTTGTTCTAAATGGTTTCACATTCCTCCTCCCCGCAGACGTGGAAACAATTCCTTTACATTTTACCTTACCTACCTCATTATTGTAAATATGCGGATACCCCGGACGGGTAGTAAGACGCCGTGTACGTAACCTTTTTAACGGGTAAACTAACCTTAGCTTAGGAAAAATGTATCAAAATAAAGACAATAAATAATAAATAAATTGGCAAATAAAACAATTATGTTAATATGTTCTAAGTAACCAAGTATTTATAGAGTGTATAGCTTATATTGAAATAATAATTATTATAAAAATCTGAATCGTACATAAAACTGAATGTAAGCTGGAAGTACATAAATGCGCCATTCATAATGTAATGAGTCTTTGTGAGGATTTTCAAAAAGTCTCACTTTAATATGCATAAGTAGATCAAATACAATATAGCTATCTAAATATTTGTCAGCTACGGTCACCAAAAAGTATACTTGTCTGTCAAAATCTACAATTCCTGGTTTATGAGACATTAAAATTGTTCTGGTAAGTTTTACAAATCATAAAATTTGAATTTTTATTGTGCTGGATTGTTTGTGTTTTTACATTGGTAAAAATATAAATACTAACTATACTTATATTGTGTTTTTAATAAGGACAGTCAAAATGTTTTTCTCCACATGTACACATTTGATTCTTACAGATTTACTGAAGTGGCAGGAAGTTTTAAGTGTAACGACTACTTCATAAAACCACTAAAACAATCCTCAATTATCATATTCTGAAAATTGAAAAATGACACCTGGACACGGGAATTGAACCCGGGACCTTCGGCTTCGGGTTCGATTCCCGTGTCCAGGTGTCATTTTTCAATTTTCAGAATATGATATCTAAAAGGTGAATGCCTCACTAAAATGCATTAACAATAGTTTCGGCTATTTGTTTCATTAATCCTCAATTATCTTAAAAACTTCTGTTTTGATCCTGTTTGGATTAATAACATTGTTTTTTGTTTGTCACCATCTACCTTAGTATTAAAAATGTTACATCGGATGTAAATGATTATAAGCTAAGTTTACATTTCCCAACACTTATTTCCAATTATAGAACTTAAAATGTAAGATATTTTATATTATAGGGACAATACAACTTTTATTTCAATTTTTTTTAGCACCGCATCTTACCAAACGTTCGGGTAATAATACACTTATGTACTAATTAAACTAATGGTTCAACTAATTAGGAAGATTATAATTAAATGAACTGTACCCACATTTGCGTTTAGAAAGAGTTGAAAACAATCTTGGAAAAACCATCCTCAATACACACGGTGGAAATTCGAACCTCAATCTCTCCCCGTCATATGAAGTCTAATATACTGCGAGATTAATGCGTTAGACCACGTGGTCACTGAAGCATATGCCTTCATTTTGGTGTGAACCATGATTAATAACAAATAATGTATTATTATTTATAGAACCACATCAATTTACTACCCTTTTGAGTAATACGCCTATGTACTAGCATCGAAAATGTTTTAGGGACGAGAAAGTTTTAACTTAAAGGAATTGTACTCTCTAGGCTGATTCACAAAGAATGTTTAGCTAAGCTAAGATTTGCTCTGCTAACTTTTAGAAAAATAGCGGACCATGTATTTAAATGTGTTGGTTCACACAGAAAGCTAAGCTAAGCTATGCTAATCTAAGCTATGCCTTGCTAAGCCGTGCTATGTTTTTTTCCTATTGCTGGCCGGGCAATTTTTCCATCTCCCATCTTGAGCCATCTTACGTTGCGCATGCGCATAACGCAGCTTGGGCTCCGTGTTGAACAGACGCAGTGCAGGTTTGGTGAAAATAACTAAGTAAGTGTTGAAGTTTTGTTTTCAGTTTGTTTCACGAGTATTTAAGTAATAATATATTTAGGTTTTATATTTAATACATGTGTTTATATTAAAATGGAAGCGTCAATTGAACAAGTAAAACCCCCACCTCCTGCTAACAACAGCATCTTTTCTTCCTCAGTACTATCATCTGAATTTAAACAAGAAATTTTGGAAAACGCCATCATAGCTAAACTTCACTGGAGCAGACCAGAAAAAACCCCACTGAATTCTGTAATGAAAATAGGGACCATTGCTTAGCTTCACTTAGATTAACAATGAGTGTGAAACCAATTTGACAAAGTCTTAGCAGAGACCAACTCAGCACAGCAAAGCTTAGCTTAGCGTTATGTGTGAATCGGCCTTTATCTGCGTGGAGAGAAACTGGAAAACCATTTAGGAAAAAAACCATCCCCAGCACACACAACTGGGATTTGAACCCTGATATACCCTTCACCAGAAAAATTGTTTAAGGCGAGAGTGACGCCTTAAACCATTCGTCTACCGAGACGTGTAACGAGCCGTTTGTTAAATAATGTGGTGTTTGTGAATGTCTGCTACGCGTCTTAGATCTCAGACAAGTGGTGCCCTCTATATTCGCATCCTTGCAGGACATATAAAGGCAAGTAGACTTCAAAGCCTATGTATTACAAGTAGTAGGTGGTAACGACCAAGGGATCATTTTAGTTCTGTAGGTCTGTGTTGGAGAACAGCGTCTAACTGCGTTGCCAGAAATATGTGTGTTTTACCAGGATAAGAGAGAATCACTGAACTAGACCCCTAACTTAATCCTCAAGGCGTGCTATTTGTTTTAAAATTCGGTTTAGAATGTGTATAGCGACATAAATCCAATGTTGATAAAACCGATGTCTTTATTTAGCGTCTATGGGATTTTCCTTCATAATATTGTCCAAAGACACACTACGCTTCAACTTTGGACCACATAATCATCTAATCTTGTTATGGTCTTATATCGTTTCAACAACATTTGTTTACAATTTATGTTAACCTTTGTATTTTTCATTCATTATGCAAATATTTGATGGAATTAGTAGAAACAGGATTTGTGAAGTGTTCCCCCCTTGGTGGCGTCCAAAAACCACCTCGTAAAGGCATTGCCCGCCATTATTTCAACACGATCTTGTTGACTCACAAATGAGTCAAGTATTAGGGCAGTGGCCTCCTAATCTGAGGATCAGACGGTTTCATTTTTCAGACATAATGCAATATTCAATTAATTATTTTATACTTAAACGTGTGTAATAAATGGGGGAAGTAAATCAATTAATGCTGACGTCTTTTAACTTTATAATGGTACTTCATTCATATTCATATTCAATATTAAACTCGTGAAAACTGATATTTTCCACCCAGATTTTGAAAATATATCTGATAAAACCCCGCAATAGCCGAAACAGAACGGCCCGGTCAGAGTAGAGCAGGCAACTCATCCCTTCTCACTCCAAGTCACTAGCTGCATAGAGAAATGTACTATAGAGAGGACATCAAAGGTTAAAATATCCAGTCAAGTTTTTTTTGGGTGGTTTTTCCACTGAGTCTCGATAATTTTAGTTCTGTTGAGTGACCGCTTCGAACGCTAGTGTTTCAAATTTTGGTTTACTTGGAAACGTCATGTTACTATGGCAACCAGTCCCTTACAGTGATGCCAATTCTAACCTTAATTTTCATCATTCATTGAGTTGAAGTATTATTGGTCCATAGTGTTTTTTGCGAGGTTGAGAGGAGGGGGGTGGCATTCAAAATAAACTTACAACAGACACTTGGATAATAAACGCAGGCACGAGAACAGCCACTTGCTATAGGAGGGGTAGGGGGTACGAGTCCCAGCTTATTGTATTTACAGTTTTAAGAAAACCCTGCCAAGCCAGGAGAGTTAGTTGCATGTCTGTGGGCTTGGCTTTGATCAAAGAGGTCAGGGCTTGAATGTCGGAGTACCGGCGGGTACAATGGTATTTCATATTTTAAAATATTTTCGACACATTTAAATATATTTACTTTATCGAAAATAAAAATCCAAATAAAAGCATGCCAATTTTAATAAATATAATGTCAACGTTGATATTAGATTTAAAGAGCCATACGTGACTAAAATAGGTTTTTATTACTTTGGATATCTTTGCCCCAAAAATAATAGACTAAAGTTAGATCAAAAATCAAAATATTTTGTTCCTCTTAGGTGTCTATGTTTATTTAAATATTAGTCGAAATATATTAATTTGTCCAAATGTTACAAAGAAACAAACAGAAACAGTCATCACATTTCTCTATTTATCTTGAAATGTAAAGAGCTTAACAAAAGATACATAAGATATAGTTTCTAATATAATGTTAATACAAGGTGGAACATCAAAAACACAAAAGCTCTACAATGAAGTGAATGACAACACCTGGTCAATAATTAATTAACTAACTAAAACAAACACGACTTTAAGGTGGGGATTTAAAGTACGCGAGAAAGGTCCGGTGTTGAGTTATTATATTAAAACTTTTTCTGGCCTAAATAAATAATTAAATAAAATATTGCTTCAATAGAAACAAAGAGTTTAATTTTCTTCACATAGTGAGTTCAATATTTGTTGAATATCTGTCATGAACATAACGGATACAAATAATCTAAAACACATTTTAAATTAAGATCAAAGATGTCATAAAATTCCAGGACACCATTGACAGGTATTCGAGAACTATCAACATCACCATGTGGACAAAGTTAAACCTTAGGTTTCTATCAAAGCAATATTTTATTTACTTGGACCAAGGAAAGTTGTGCTATAAAAACTGCAAAAAAATTGACCATTTTTCGTGTCCCTTACCCCCACCTTAAGGCAAAAATAATCACTTAAATTTAATCAAGTTCATGTTGGTGCATTATAATAGAAATATTAACATTTAAATAAATAAATACAATATTTACATAAAATAATACAATCATATTATGTAGCTAGTTTGAAAATGACAGTTGTAAAAAGGGTAAACATTATACTGTACACATTATTTTCATAAAAAATTAAATTTAAGATAAAATATTTTTTATTAATAGTTATAGTAATTAAGAATGAAACATTTTGACAAATATATTATTTGATAATAATTGTAACTAATAATAATATTAGTATATTTTTATAAACTATACCTAGCAAATTTGTTAAATATATAAAAAATAATATCATTAATAAATAATTTAAACATGTTATGTATGATATAGAATAGATTAATTAAAGATTAGTATAAAGTTACAGACATTTAATGACTCGTTCGTTGAAAATGTTGTATTTGGCGGGTTAGATTTGAGTTAATATTTTCTAATGTTGTTTAAAAAAAGTCTTGCTTTAATATTCGTTACATTTCTTCTCAAAACCAATCATGTAGAATAAACATTTTTAAAACACCGTTAAAAATGATAATTGCAATATATTATCTCACAATATTTTCAATGAAACAATCATTTTTCTCTAATTTTATACTAGGCTTTAATTAACATGAAACATAAGTAGTTAAAATAAGCCTAATTTCCATTATAACTAATATCAATATAACCTACATTGTTAATGCACCCATTTTTAAAGCAGGGGAATTAAATATTTAATCACATGAACAAGTTTATAATTTAAATATTTTATGACAAATATTTAATTATGTAATTATTTGTACCTCCAATAGGTCGAGAGTTAAAAAAAATCACTTCCCCAAATTAAAGAATGAATTGAAATAAAAACAATATCCGTGACAAATAAAAATCTTCTAAAAGGTTGTAATATAGTTGTCACAGACATCACGTAAGTCCAAGAATAGTAAATAGTCAGAGTATAAATAAAGGGGGCGGTAGGGCTAACCCAGAAGAAATTGCAACACTAACAATTTCTTTAAGATTTATTGTTGGAAATACGCGTAATACGATAAAATCAAAAGTTCGACAAATTTCCATTAAAGGAAAGTTGCGAAAATCATATATTTTCAAAATGGTTGCCATAAATGCCAGATTTTGACGTTTAAATAGTTTTTTGGAAATACAAATGTGGCCCATGTTTTATACTATATTTTAGATTGTTTATCATTATATTATTGTATTTGGCCTAAATTTTAACTCAATAATCTTAACATTGAAGGTATAATTAATGGTATAGGGGAAAAAAAATAACGGAACATTATAAAAATCATATATTTAGGCTGGATGTAAACTTTAACAAATTAAATTGCTAATAATAAAAACAGAAAAATGAAAAGGAATACAACAATGTTAAGGGAAACGATGAATACTATAGAAATTACACTAGTATACTGCCAGGTTCTCTATCAATGTACAGTTTAGTATTTTAATCAATCTCAAAGTTTTTTGAATTTATCTCTTAGAAATCTTGGTCAAACGTGTTCACATCCGGTTTGTTGTCACTGTCCACATATATCAGTACATAGCAACCACATTTTTCTACAACAGCACCGCATGTTGTTACATACCTTTAGACACTTACATTGAATGAGTGAAAGTAAAGAAATTGGTGCTTGGGGCGAATCACAAAGCTTAAGGAAATACTCGTTATTTTCAACCAGTCATCCCCAAGAGCAAGCATTTTCGGTGTTTATTTTCCCCATTCACTGATGAATTTGTAAATATCTTCGAAAACTATGATACTTAATTGCTGATTCTGTTGTTGGCAGTTGCTTGGGTTTCACAAAAGTCTTGGAGTAGGCAAATTTTTCCTTGGAAGCTCGATGACTAAATGATTGGAATGTTTCTTCTTTTCCGCTCCCATTTAGTAGAAGTTTTGCTTTTTTTCCCCAACTTGTTCAATATCTGCTTGCGTTCTGCTGTATGAGAAAAAAATATCTGCCCCTTCCTGCAGATCTTCACAGATGATAAGCTTTTCGTATGATGTGATCTTGCCAATTCCATGAATGTGTGAAGTAGAGTCACATCCTGTGAAAGCGTGAAGAAAAAGTAGATACTTGCAGAAATTTTGTTCTAATATGTGTTTAATCGTATATATGTCATATGTTTGAAGCAGTGAATGTTGATGTTTATTGCCATTCTGAAAGTGCAATGAGAAAATAAGGTCTGAAGAATAATTCAACAACGGGATTTATAAATTTGAGTCTCCTCCCACCACTACTGGGACCATTACCTTCGAGGAAATGAAACCTCCTTGTACATTTTCTACATTATCAACTTTTGCGTACACCCCTTTGCAGCCTTGTATCTCAAGATGATTACCAATGAGATTAAACATTCTAGATATATTGAAAACATTTAGGAGAAACCTTTCTTGCACACAAAAGTGGTTTGTGGTGAGAAGTTCACTGTTGATGTAAGTTTGAATTCATACCCCTCCTTCGATGTATAAAGTCTTTTATTGATGAGATATTATCAACATAGCCATCTAAACAACCTTTGCCGGACTTTAAGTTTGTGTTGGCTTAAGATTTGGCTATGGATTCATAGGTTTCTCTTGCTTTTCATGTTAACTAATGCAATAATGAGCCACCATCCAATAAATAGTTCTTCTGTATGTCTATTTCTGTTCTATCTCCTACTACATGTTTCTGTGTCTCTTTTTGGTGCATCTTACAATGTTCAGTGATTCAGTATGCTATATTGAATTTCGGAACTTTGCGTAGAACTGTTGAGGACTAAAAATAATTAAGGCATCTAGGCACAAATTTCATACTGCAGTGCATCTTGAAGGTTTATTTGCCCATGGCTTGCTGCAATAATTAGGGGCTGAAACAAAAGTGCGATATCAACACTGATATGTTCCTTGTCACCAAAGTCCAATTTTTCCTTCGATGCAAGTGTTTCACTTTATCACTTCTCTTGCACGAATATGTAAATACATCATTTCCAGGAAGTTTGTCAACCACCTGATTGCCTATTGGGAAAACGTCATGAACATCAACTTTATTTTCAACAATTGTTACCACAGTGACTATGTTTCTAAGCTATGGATCGGGACTGAATGATGATAAGTGCTGAATAAACTCAACTATTTTGTGACTATTTATTCTGTCATGGAAGAGTCTCGACATATATCCATTTTCTTAAGCTACATTGGGCGCTATGGGTACATTGGGAGCTATTTGTCATCTATGCATCGCTCCAATGTACTCCAAACACCCAGACATTGACAAAACCCACAGATAAAAAAAAAATATATATATATAATGTGTGTGTGTATAATATTGAAATATTGGATAGAAAATATAATAGGAGGAACAAATAGGATTAATAAAATATATCTTTTGCAATACAAATACACTGCTGCCACTTAACAAAGAGGTATTGAATGTCTTTTGAAGAACGACTTTTACTACAGCCTAATCCTCTGATAGAGTTTTCTGTTAATAGGCAAGGATCTATAGGGAGGGTAAAATGTGGAAAGAAATTTTTTAAAAGCGAGACCCAATAAAACAAAGAAGTAAAATGGACTCATAAGAAAAACAACACCAGTGAACTCGTCCAGGTTTGAATATTGACCTGATCACTACATCACTACTGTCAAAGTAGGCCTAACCCAAACAGCGCAGCCACTGGTGGGTACTTGAAAGTTTTACTCAAATGTATGTTATTTTTAATGTTTTTATTACTGGAAAATTAGATAACCTTGGTCCAGATAATATAGATAATAAATGTAAAAAAGCAATATTTTAATGCAGATTTTAAAATTAACTGTGTGCGTACAAAGTTTTATCGAAATTAGATAAAATTAATACTATTAAAAATATCTTAGCAACACTGGTCTGTTAATACTGGTCAAAATAATACAGGGCCTAGTAAAATATCAATATATTAATAATTTATTAATGAGTAAAAACTATACACTTTGTATTTATTTTTGTATTGTACTGTATATGTTCCTAAGCTGGTTTTTAAGATTAATAGGTAGTAGTAAGTCATATAACTTTAAATAATATGTATAGCTCAGTGGTTTCCAACCTTGGGGTCACATCGTGTTTAAGGTGGGGTGTAATGTTTGTTGAGGTTTTAGCTTTATAGTTATTTTTTAAGTGATTATAACGGTTATAGGGAAGTTCAAAGCTAAAATATAAATGTGAGCAGTTTGAGCAGATAAAAAACTGTTAGGTTACTGCATAGGTTTATTTTAGTTATCCAGCTCTGGCACTAAGCATTCTTGTGTTTGGTTGGATGGCGTTGCTAGCTCAACTTCCGAAATACCAACTAGGCTCATTAATTCTCTTTTGTGGTCTTTTAGTCCCTTTCATATAACCATTAGTTAAGAGCAGCCACTGGTGGGTACTTGAAAGTTTTACTCAAATGTATGTTATTTTTAATGTTTTTATTACTGGAAAATTAGATAACCTTGGTCCAGATAATATAGATAATAAATGTAAAAAAGCAATATTTTAATGCAGATTTTAAAATTAACTGTGTGCGTACAAAGTTTTATCGAAATTAGATAAAATTAATACTATTAAAAATATCTTAGCAACACTGGTCTGTTAATACTGGTCAAAATAATACAGGGCCTAGTAAAATATCAATATATTAATAATTTATTAATGAGTAAAAACTATACACTTTGTATTTATTTTTGTATTGTACTGTATATGTTCCTAAGCTGGTTTTTAAGATTAATAGGTAGTAGTAAGTCATATAACTTTAAATAATATGTATAGCTCAGTGGTTTCCAACCTTGGGGTCACATCGTGTTTAAGGTGGGGTGTAATGTTTGTTGAGGTTTTAGCTTTATAGTTATTTTTTAAGTGATTATAACGGTTATAGGGAAGTTCAAAGCTAAAATATAAATGTGAGCAGTTTGAGCAGATAAAAAACTGTTAGGTTACTGCATAGGTTTATTTTAGTTATCCAGCTCTGGCACTAAGCATTCTTGTGTTTGGTTGGATGGCGTTGCTAGCTCAACTTCCGAAATACCAACTAGGCTCATTAATTCTCTTTTGTGGTCTTTTAGTCCCTTTCATATAACCATTAGTTAAGAAATTTAAGAAAATTAAAACAAGTATCGGCGAGAAAGCGGGTTTAGCATTACTCTTGTTTGGCTTGGTTTGTTGGTGACGAGGAGGTCAGAATTCGAATCCCAACCGAATGTACTAGGGGTGATT
Organism: Timema douglasi; assembly: GCA_901482245.1. Lineage (NCBI taxonomy): Eukaryota > Metazoa > Arthropoda > Insecta > Phasmatodea > Timematidae > Timema > Timema douglasi. Next base: position 37,695 of record CABEEJ010001520.1, read on the forward strand.
TTTCTAAATTATTTTCTCATCATCCTCTAGGAAAATAAAGGTAGATTTCATTTTTAAATCATACCTTACTTCGCTAGTGTAATTAAATGTGGATATGCCAAATGGATAAAAAATATAGTGAAAAGATTAATCTATAAACTAGGGTTTGAACGCGTGGAGATTTTTGGTTAACTATGGTTACCTTTTTTAAGTAGTTCAATAAGCCTAAATTTTATTAAAGTTTCAACAAACTAATATTTTAGTATTGTAACCCAATTATAAAAGGCTAGCTTTGAAAAGCGTAACGACAATCCTTTTATTACGTTTGAAGCGTGAAATATTGTCAAAATCGTTTATTTATATAATATTAAAAATCCAGGACCAAAGTTTGAATGCAAATTAAAAAATATACATCATTATTGTGATATTGAGTGCCCCCATGTGTCCTTCTGTTTGGTCGAGGTTCAAAAATTAATTCAAACGAGTGTGGGTGCCACACACAAACAGCCAGACACAATCTTTAGGTGTGAGGTTTACTCTTGAATTAAAATATTATGAATGCAATTTTATCAAGACAAATATTTTCTAATGTTTAATATTTATATGACTTGGTAAATTATTTTTCCACTACACCTTAATACCCAAATGGCCTACACGCATTTTAATAACAGCAATCGAATTGGAATGGGAAAAGTAAAGGTTTAAAGAAAATTCATCCATAGTTACGATCAGGGAGATTATAAAATCATTTAGGAAATATCGGCTAGGTAGGGGCCGCACCCTACACTGAGCCCCATGTTATCCAGCCCTGACAAGTCAGACTAAGATAAGCCTGATATTTACTCAACGTGCCCGCTGATCCGGTAGTTTTATTTTCAAATATGACAAAAGTCTAACGAGGGTGTACGTGAATAAAAGTAAAAACACTAACATCTACCACACCAAATTTAATACCAAAAGCTAAAATTGAAGCAAATAATTTTAAATTATATAATAAAACAAATAGTCCATATTGGTTTCTTAGAGATTTTTAACTAAAGACTTTTGGTCTATATATTTATCCCAAACTGGAAAAGTAAACCTTGATAATTTGTTTCCATTGTTAGAACGTGTGTTTTCACAGCCTTTTAAGTTTTGAAGCACATTTGTATCTTCCTTTAATAGTTTTTTTTTCTCCAAACTAGAATTCCTCATTTGCCACATTACCTACAGAATATATGGTAGTTTTCTTTCTCTCTACCAATTGTAGGTATTGGTGCTGTTTGGTGTGTCGGCTTAGAGATCCTAGTCCGGTGAAGAGGCCGGGGGGCGGGGGACAGTAATGGGTGGCATTGTGAGCATTTCTTCTTCGCCCTTGCAACTCTCCTTTTGGGACAAGTTTACTATCTTTTAACAATGGTGATGGGTCATTTACAACGTTGCCAGTTCCTCTAACAAGGGGAGGCCAAGACGTTCGGATCACGGATTATCTTCAAACTTTGTACACTTATAGTAGTCCATTAGGACAACATAATGAGAAAGTAGTAAGGCGTACTACTTAGGCGTTTTCGAGAAAATCGCAAGAGAAGTTTGACGCGTCGAATATGTACCTGTGCGTTGCGATTATAAGCACGAGATGGTGGCGGTAGAGTGGTTAGCGTTCAAGCTCTGTAATCACTGGTTAGCTGGATCGAGTCCCGCTCATCTTCTTTTTTTCAAGACTGGTCATATTCTTTCATATATATATTACAATTCAAAGGTAATATAACGAAGAAATACGTGTATTTGCATGATCTTTAATTGAATTTCCAATGTTATTTGGCTATTTATTAATTTTTATTATTACAAAAAATATTATATTTATAACTATCGACAAGTAAACGACCAAACGCATAAAGTTTTCCTGAAAATGTATGCCTGTCGAGATTCTCAAAATCCCTCGTAACTGAAATCAGGTAAGGTACCCGGAACTGTTGTGCACGTTTTGACCTGCAGACACAGGTTTGAAAAAACAAGAGGAGGGCCAGGCTTTGACCTGGGTTCTATTCTAATAGGGCTGATGCGATAGAACAGGCATCATTCGGCAGTTAACTTACTTAGCGGTGAGACCTTGCTAAAGTAGCAGGAACGAATAGTGTACGTGCGAATTTTTTGAAAATCACAAAATTTACATTTTTACTGCAAAAATGAAGGTGACTCCCGGTTCTTCGACTACTGCAAATGATGAATGTCATGAAGATTCAATGAATAATGCAGTTGCAAAACGTCAGTTAAAAGATGCGTTCGTGTACTGTGATAGTCTTCTTCAAGAA
>CABEEJ010001520.1:44781-61828 GCA_901482245.1 Timema douglasi
CTTGAATTTTTTCAAGTAGGGGGGGCTACCTTGAAGGTAATGAGAAAGGGTTAATTTAGATTAAGTGTACCCACATTTCCGTGGAGATAGAATGAAAAATAATTTTAGACAAACCCTCCTCAGTACACCTGACCATGATCCGAACTCCTATCTTCCTGTTATCGGCAGGCTAGTATAGCACGATAGAGATGCCTTATATCATGCGTCCACTAAAGCAGCTTTAAATGTAGTTGTGTAGCCTGCACTTGTGGTAGCATGGTCTAAGGAGTGTTGAGATTGTAATTAACTGTATTGCTGGTGATGTGGAGGTCAAGGTTCGTATCTGGGACGAGTGCAGTTGGAAATAGGTTTGCTACATGCGATTCAAACAAAAGGCATAATTATTTTAAACATGTATAGTTTTATTTTAGGGATTTTGTACTTATTACTTATTCCTACCATTATAAATATGTATATATATATATATATGTGTGTATATTTAAAAAGAATTTTAAAACCAATTTATTTACCTAATAAAATGTAAGTTGTTTTTATGTTGTTTGAAAGTAATGAATGGCAAATTACTATAATTTAACTTTCATAGAAGAGAAAAAAAAAAGTAGGGATAGTAACCTCAAATTCTCAAATACCTTGAATCCCTTAGGATTTTGGATATTCATAGATTCAAGTAAAATATCGAATTCAATTCGAGAATAATATATATATATATATATTAATTTGTAATATGACTTGTTTTAAGATAATACCACAAAATTCAATGGCTGCTATTATTATTATTATTATTATTTTTATTATTATTATTATTATTATTATTATTATTATTATTACTGTATATCACTTTTGGCAAATAGCGAGGAGAGCCCAAATAAGATTTGAAAATAATTTGTACAAATCAGTTTAACATTTATTCTTTAGTTTTAGTATTAAATACTAAACAATACGTTATTAAAATAATTTAGTGACCCAACAACTATTAAATCACTATATTTTAAATATCTAGAGAAATTACACTTTTTGTACTAGGAAAAATAAAATAGTATTATCAGTGTAATTCATAATAAAATATTATTTAACCTTTTTTTATACTCAAGGGGACAAATTCAACATTCAATACAAAATACTTTGAAAAATAATAGTTTGAAATTTTAATTTATTTTATACCGATACAACAGTGATGTTTATTCTGTGACGAAATTAATATGTAATCAAGACAGAAAATTACCATTTTTCAGTGCATCTTTTATTAATATTCAAACTATTTAATGTACAGAAACATGTTGTTAAATGGGATATAATTGCTTTATAACAATAGTATTTCTTTATAAATACTAAAGAATCATAAAATATATTATACATTCCAGATATATACTCATTTAAGCAAAGTGACATCAAGTCATCATACTTGTCTTTAGATATTGGTAGTGGTTATGAATATACTCTTTTTAGTGAATTTTTTTGGTTATACTTGCCCGCCTTCCTTTGTGTCTTGAATTTAAATTAATTGAACTTGACCATGAAGCAATTTAAAAATATTGGTTGCTGGTGGTTATATCAAATATATCATCCTGTCTCTACCTGAAGGTAGCGAGAAAGTAAAAATATATAGGAACCCAGGAAAGCGAGCATCTCGGAAACATTTTCCTGAGAAATATCATGTTCTCAGAAAGAGTGGCGTCGATTTGGAAGATTAAACTTTCCATTAATAATCTTAATAACCTTTGACTCACTTCGGTGGTCCCATAGTCTAATGCGATACTTTCTCAGTAAACTAAACTGCCAATAACAGGGAGATAAAGGGTTCTCATCTCAATTGCGTTTACTGAGGGTGTTTTTTTAAAATTGTTCTCACTCTTCCTCCACGCAAATGCAGTTACATTCCCTATAAATATAGCCTTCTTGGTTCCTAAAATCATTAGCGTAGTTAGTAAATAAACGATCAACCCAAACAGGTAGTAAGACTCTGTATTAAAGTTGTTGTTTTTACAGCTCACGTCTGCTTGCACCTTTTTCTTCTAGAATATTTCCTTACGAAGAGCTTGGCACGATTATGTGATTAAGCATACGGATTGTTCGGTCGTGGTTTTCATTTCTAAAGTCTAGCCCACACTGGCAAAAGCTTCCCGCATACAAATGTCTGTAAAAAAATGCCAGCACATAAATGTCCACAAATAAATGCACTAGGCAACTGCACTTGTGTTTATGAAGTCTGCATACAAAATTTCCTGGCCAATTATATGTGGGTTGTAGTGTCCACACTGACAAAACGTAAATTAAACTGTCTATAAGCAATGTAACTGCTGCGGACTGTACAGGTTATATACAGATTTTGACCTCAGTTATTGTACTAACACTAAAGTGCTGTTTTCAGAAGGGATTAAGTATGCTGAAAATCTTTTACAAGATTGGAATTTGAATGCTGAGATGAATTTAGGAATTTCATTCAGATTCACCTATCTAGAATCTTTGATTAAGATTATAGGGCCAGATGTATATAAAAAATTAACCAACTTCAGAGCGACGATACCTGTAACAGTTTGACCGGCATTAACTCTGAGGTTTTTAGCAAGTGGTGATATATTCACGACTACAATGTACGTAAATGTTTACAGTCGATTTCTGAGATTGTGCTATAGTTATTTGCGAAGCCCTCATTAAAGAATTGAAACCTTACGTCAAAGTATGTCATTAAATATATTTTTTAATTAATTGATTAGGCCAAAATAAAATCAGCCATAGCTTAGTGAGAAAGCCTTGTTGCTTCACAACCGGTGGCGGCTCGTAGCTAAAATTAGTGGGGGTGCTGCTCCAAAAAAAATTTAGCCTTTGTTTTAAATTTGTATAAAAGTAAAAAAACATCTATACAATTTTTTATTCAGGAGCTTGATTAAATATTTAAAAAAAGCAACATTTTTTCACATACTTTGACTTAAATTGTTACAGTTCAAGCTTAATCTATTCATTTAAAAATTAAATCTATTATTCTTGTTTTAATTTGCCCAAAAAAATTCAATAATTTTCTCCTTGATCTCTGGATGACAATTGAGGAAATCTTTCTCCATTGAAAGTACTGCAAACACATTTAGTCTTTCTGTTAAATAAAATAACCTAAAAAACTTAATCAAATAAAATAGCTGGAAGCAAAATAATAATCTAATTCTACAATCTTCTACACTTTATCACATTCAAGAATATGGTACATGGTTTTTAAGCACAACATACTGCAATGTTCTGGTTTTATGGGCTCCGCTGTTGGATCAGAGATTGAAGAGATTACGGTTTAATTAGCTGATAATTGCCCCGTGGTCGAGCACTAATTAAATCAGTACGGTGTTTTGACGATATAATTGGTATTTATAGATCCGTGATCGAGCGGCAATTAATACGACACGGAATTATTATGCCCCGCAATTAGGAGCCAATGAAGCGGTACTGTATTTTGATGATATAATTGGTATTTATAGCCCCGTTATCGAGCGCCAATTAAAGATTTCTTGAATAATAGCACAATTGTAAAGTTTGATACTATTTATTTATTTATTCAATAATCACTATTTGTAATGGTCGGAAAACTGATCATGTCGCGTAGCGTAACAATTTAGAGAGGCGGCTGATAAACACGATCGTAGTAATCGCGGACAGTAGTTGCAGTCCGAGTACATCAAGGACTGGACTCCTAGTGCCCTTTCATTGCAACATCCTTCGTATATATCTATTGCTCATGGAAACTTCGAGAAGCTTGTGTTTAGAAAAAATAAAATACAATATAAAAAACATCTGGATGAAGGTTGAATGTTTGAGAACAGGAAACTGACTCAAATTACCTTTTAAAAATGCATATCGATCTTTCGAGAGTAGGAAGTTATTTTTATTTTCTTATAAAGACTTTAAACTGTCATATTGACCCTACAGGTACTACGTCACGCAGTCTGACGTCATTTAGAGTGGCCCTTGTGCCGTCTCGGAAGAAGAAGTGCTTCAAGCGCCACGTAATAGATTATATTATTTAACTAAAATAAAATACGTTTATAAAATTAGGACGATATTACTGTCAATGCTCTCACATATTCTTTAGTGTCAAATCAGGTGCATTACAACACGCCGAGTAAAAAAAAAACTTCCTTCCACAATCACACCAGAGCTAGCACTGCGAGAGCAACAGTGCTCTCTCTATCTGGCAGTCCCGCCTTCCTCCCCACCCCTTTCCTACGTGCGCTTGCACACAACAGTCAAACACCACGTCGCTGGTACTGTGAGGTGCACAGTTCCATACAAAGATTTTTGTATATTTTTCATAAACTGGGGGATGACTACTGAAGTGATATATTGTACTATAAAAATAAATAAAGAATTAAAGAAAAAAGGACTCATTATATTAAATGTTATCGATAATATCAAGTGGAAGTAGGGGGTGCTGCAGTTCCGCAGTGCCTATACATGAACCACCACTGTTCACAACTTTACTCATCGTTGAGTGGTCTAAACACGAGTGAACAATGAAAATACTTATGCCTATCTTGGCAGCACCAACTGACGTGTATGCCAGTGTTTTTCATCCTCGACGGAATATAAATGTGAACAAACATATTATACTTATATACATTTATTTCTTGATGCGGGAAGATGCCCAAAACATTTCCTAATCAGTATTTAAATAGTTTTTGCATATCTGCCCATGTATTTGTGAGCAAATGTAAGTCAATGTGGACTAAGCTTAGCGACCATTAAGGATGTAAGGACTATAAGTATGCGGAGGTTACGGACTTTGTATACGCGGTCTTACACACGGCGAAGTAAGCTTGCGTATTTTATTATCAGAAGCGTAGCGTGATAGACACTACAAAATAAACACATGTTTTTCCCAACACAGTTTAGAGCTGCACATTTAGTGGAATAAATGCGCGCTTTTTTCTGTCAAAGTCTAGAGCTACGAACATGGCGGAATAAATGCGCGCTTTTTTCTGACAGTGTAGAGCTACACCCACATGGTGGAATAAATAAAAGCTATTTTATTACAGAGAGTGACACATAAAGCAAAATTAAAGTGCAAATGTGTTCTCGGGCGCGTCTATCCCACTATTTGTGACACGTTCCTTAGCAACAGTGATGGGCGTTGGTCCGTGGTCAAAGTTAAATAAAACGACCACGTGAGAGATCAATTTAAAGCTAAGACGTATCCGTCTCAATCAACATTAAGATAGCCGCCACGTGGACTTAGGTTTCTTTTGGACATCATTCTGTGTTATATCAGAACACATGATCAAAGAACCTCGGATAGGACCAATAGCGTTAAGCTTTGAACACTGAAAAGCCTCTTGAGATAAGCCATAGCTTGGAACCAGATTTCACCATCAAAAGTTGAAGTTATTTTTCTATAACTATTATTATTATTATTATTAATCATACATTTATGGTGCTTAGATTAACAAATTGATATAAATGGTATATTAAAATGGAATAAAAAATGTTTGGAGGGAATTGGTCCACCCAGCCAAAGGTATGTTCAACGATCTTCTCCCGGTAAATATTTGAAAAGTGGATACCCTAATATTGATTTTGCTAGAAAATTTTGAAAATTATACCCTTCTAAAAGATATTTGAAGGAGATCTCCACCAAAAATTTTAAAAGTTAGTCTTCCCCTTGAATTAAAAAAAAAAAAATTGATTCCTTAATAAACTAATTGGAATAATCCTCTTTTGGCAGATTTTTGAAAATTGGATATCTATAGAAGCTGTTTTAAGTGATCCTCACCTGAGAACGTTTTTTTAAAGGTGATTGCCTCTAGTAGCTATTTAAAGTGATAATTGCATGGACTATTTCTTATTTCATCATGTCAAGAGAACGTATTGTAATCGTGACAATTTTTGACCTCAAGATTATCGTGAATCTTTACGTTTTGTGTGTGTCCGAACACAAAAGAGTGGATTTTACAATAATTCTTTTCTATGTCTCCAAGTGTTTTGTCTGTCCCTTTCCACAAATCTGAAATGGTTTGATGGATTTTATTCAAACTTTATATCTAGATGTTATAGGGCGATACCTTGATATGTTTTTTAAATTTTGACCCCAGCCCTCAGATTAAGATTAGTTTACTAATGAAAGGTTTATTTATGAATTCAAAATTTTTCGAAAATGACTTTAACGAATTTGTTTAAAATGTATATCTATGAAGTGTTTGACCCCACAAATTCTGGTCTTGGGGTCTATTTCTCGCCTCAGGATCCAATGTTCGTGGGTTTAAATCCAGCTGGGGTCAACGGAATTTTCTGGATAGATATAAATCCGTAGCACAGCACCCTTCGGAGGAGAAGTTAAGCCATCGGTTCCATGTTGGTTGTGGTACGTAAAAGAAACCCGAAGATATGTGAAAATAGCTTTCCCAGCAAAATTGGTAGGTCCCTTAGCGCTTGCTCATAGAAATTCACGTTTGCTGATCTAGTCAGTCGGTTCAGAAAGTGCACGTTTAGTAACTCAAATAAATAAATAAAGCACTGTATACTTAGTTTTAGAGTGAAAAATCGTTAAGTGTTAAATTTACTAATAAGGTATTTTTGAAAATTCAAAATGTTTAGAAAACAGCTCTAACAATTTAGTTTGAAATTTGTATAAGGAAACTATTTTACATGATCATATTTTTTCTAAAATAAATTAGTTTAAGGAAAGTTAACTTTCTACGAATCATAGAAAATTAATATTTTTTTTAATAAATTGGCCTTGAAGAATGAGATTAAATAGGAATCTGAGAATAGTTTTTCATGACAAATATGAATATGTTTTTGTCATTACATATTAAAATTAATTTTAAAACAGATGCTAAGATATAATTTATTTTTTGAAAATTCAATGATTTTATAATCTATATTTAAAGTGGTTCTTTCCTGAAATTATGTATTAAGTTACAGTTGATGCCTTTATAAAATATTTAGAATAGTCATCTTCTAGAAATTTTCTTAAAATGTATGCCTTCAGTAGCTATTTAAAATAGTGTTCACCCGTATTTCTATTTTAATTAAATCTTCTTTAAGTTATTTGGAGTTTAATGAAAAGTCATCTTTCAGCTTCATATTCAAGAATACCCTAAATAATTAAATCAATAGGGGAATAAATTTGTACCAAGGGGAAATACAAATAATTATTTATAGAGTGGCGTAAATACCCCCCTTATACTATTTCTGGTTCCACGGCAATTGAATAAATCCCAAACCAAATACAAAGCTTTCAATATGCAAACAACCCTATTTATTTTCATCTATAAATTTAACAGAAATATTATAGAAAGTTGTCTTTGTATCAATGATCTAGCAGCTATAATGGACCTGTGGCTTTCAACCTTTTTACACTTGACTGGTTGACATTGGTGGTCTTGGAGTAAATTGTTCTCCTCAGGACAAGATATTTGTGGGTTCAAATCCAGCAGGGATAGGTGGATTTTTCTTGAGCGATAAAAATCCGTAGCACAATTTCCTTAGTAGGGTAAGTAAAACCATCGGTCCTATTTCGATTTTGGCATGTAAAAGAACCCTGAAAATTATATGAAAATACCTAGCCCTGCAAAATTGATAGGCACTTCCCCCCTTTCTCTTAGAAACTCCCGTGTGCTGATATAATCAGTCAAGTCATAAAGTGCACTTTAAATACTGCAAATAAATAAATATTTTTGACTGCTCGTTCATTAGTAAACACTTATTTCAAGAATACCAAGAAATAACTTTATTTATAAATAAATTATTTGCCTAACTTAGGATTAAACTGTGCTAGTTTGATCAAAAACTTATTTAATCGTGGTTAGCTATAATTTACACATCAGAATACATAAATAATTTAGCTGTGTAAATCTTTTAAAGATTCACAAATCACTAAGGTAAAAATGTATTTGTAGTTAAAGGATTAAAGAGAAAGAATATTTGAATGAAAATACAAAACTCATATTTGAATGAAAATATAGAAAGCATTCTATGAATTTGACGTTTAGTAAACTGCCCTGAATTTTTGGGTTGGATATCTATTTCCAAAATATGGGGACATGAAACGTCGACATTTATCAAACGATTTGAGATTTATATTTTTATCGATCACAATATTTATCCCTCCAAGGGGTCGATAAAAAATAAGAATAGATTTTCTCAAAATTGGATTTAACTATTTGGAATAAAATTATTAGCTAAACATTGTCTAACATAAACAACAAATTGGTAAGCCAAGTTTTCCCATTAAATTGACTTTGGGGGGCTACTTTGCATAAAAAAATCTGATTTTCATTATACCTCTACAACTATTTGAGTAATGAAATAAATAACCTATCATTTCAAAGTTGTAGTACTATTAAAGATAAATAGTGTATTTATTTTATTTTCTCGTATCAAGATAAAGTATTGTGTCCGTGAAAAAATCCATCTCGAGATTGTGACAAATGTTTATGTTTTATGTGAATATGAACTCAAAGAGAGTGGATTTTACTAAATATATCTGTCCCCATACCTGTTTTTCTGTCTGTAAATCTGTCCCTGGACACGGATCCAAAATAGTTTGAAAGATTTTGATCAAACTTGATACTTATCAACCACAAAACTTTTTTTTACCTTAGCCTTTGGAGTAATTTATTAGAATTCAAAATTTTTCGAAAATGGCTCCAAACTATATAGTTTAAAATGCAAATCTATGTATATTTTGATATGAAAAATAGCAGTATGTAATTGGTTTGGGGGGGAAAATTCGATGAAGCGTAGGGTTTATGATGATTAATTTTTTTTAAACTTGAAATGTTTTGCGAATGGCTCTAACTATTTCGTTCCAAATGGGTATCTTGGGAGTATTTGACATGCCAATTAATACTTTATATTTATTTTAAGGGTAAAAACTCATTTATGGATAGATTACTTATGATTGATTTTTCAAAGACATGACCTATTTTACAAATGGTTCTAACAATTTCATTCAAAATTTGTTTATTGGGAGTGTTTGACATAACAAATAAGAGTGTTTACTGGTTTTTGGGGTAAAAACTTATATATGGGTAGTTTAATGATTGTTTATTTTTCCAAGACTTGAAATATTTTTCAAATGGTTTAAATGGGTAATTTGGGAGTGTGTGACATGACAAATTACGGTGTGTACTTTTGTTTTGGTCAAAAACTCATTTAGAGGTAGTTTACACATGACTGATTTAATAAATGGACATAACGATTTGGTTCAAAATGGTAATCTTAGGAATGTTTGACATGCCAATTAGCACCATATATTTATTTTTGGGGTGAAACCTCATTTATGGGTAGTTTAATTATGACCGATTTTTCTAATTTTAGAAATATTTTCAAAATGGCCCTGACGATTTGGTTCCAAATGGGTATCTTGAGAGTGTTTGACATGACAAATAAACCTGTTTACATAGTTTTTTGATAAAAATTATATAAGGTGTTTAAGGAATGAGCTTTAAAAATTTGAATAGTTTTAGTAATTGTTACAATTTCTTACTTTTTGTTATGAAGCTGGCAGTTTTCTACTTAAAAATGTCAATTTTATCGTTTTTTGATCACTGTTAAAATTATAGAGGAGATATGTAGTCTATATATAAAATAAAACTTAATAAACATACTTCTATGCTTGAAAAAACCGGTTCCGAAAAGACAATTATAAAACAACAACAATTCTTGAAGATAACAGTTTGTTCCCATGGTTCTGCATTTACACGCCAAATGAAAAGGGTCAATTGCCTTAACAAGATGATGTGGGTTTTTTATGAGTAAAATTTATTTTAAAGTAGTATAATGAACCAAATTTTTGAAAAAAAATCTGAATCATATTACACAATACGAGAAAGTTTGTGCGATTGTGTAGTACCACTTTTATAGTAGAGCTTTTGGATCAGTGGGTTGAAAGTGCACAAGACATAAAACAAGTTCGTGTAGCAGTGTCTATTATTTCATGTATTCCTTTTGGTCAAATTAGATGGGATTTTTTCCACATTACTTTAACAATATATATTATTTCGTTTATCTTACATGCTATAAGTATAATTTATATAAGGAAGCGAAAAAGTAGGTGCGGTATACTGTACCATTTATTCCATACGAGCTTATTGACCAATTCTTCGCACAGGTAAGCCGCATCTAAATTATATCAAATTAGGAGGTTCAGCACCCAGCTACCAACTTATTTTTAATAGTTAATGCATGTATAATCATGAACTAGCCATGACAGTTCCAAAACAATTATTGCGATCAATAGATTAAAATGAAAAAAAAAAATCGAAACAAAATATTACCTTGCCTTCAAACTGAGTGCACAAACGAACGCAATCCATTGACAGCGCACTATTTGCATAGGCACAATCGTCTGTTAAGAGAAACAGAGTAATATAAATTGTTACAGAAACATGTTAGAAAAAATACCATAGTGGTTTATCAAAGAGTAAAATTGAAATAACCCACTTCAGTGGCTGCGTGGTCGAACTCTCACAGTATTGTAGGCTGTTGATGACGGGGAGATAGAGTTTCGAATCTTTGTCGGGTGTACTGAAGGTAGTTTTTCCAAAATCCATCCAAGCAAAAGTGGCTAAACTTCCTATAAATATAAACTTCCTAATCCCTGAAACTATTAGCGTAATTAGTACATATGCATATAGCCCGAACGGGTAGTAAGACGCAATTCTATATAAAAAAAAGGGAAATAATAGACTGTTACAGTTCATCGAGCCATGTCACCAGAAGTTGTTTATTTTTATTACTATGGCACTCCTAAATAGGCGCAAGCATATTCTTCGATATTTATTTATGTGACCGCAACACTAATGAAGTCCCTTTATGAGCTTATTTTTATTTTTAGTTGTCTTCCGTCTGCCTATACAAAACTAAAACTGTGGACCATATTGAGTTTTTTTTTTTCTATCTATTAGCTTAGAACCTTTGAAGGGCCCCTCTTTTTTCACCCGTTTCCCAGACCACTAATTTGAAATTTCAAACAATCCAACTTTTCTGTAATCTGAGATGGTCCTTTTAGCAATTTGCCCAATTTAAATTCTTATCCACGCTTAAAGATAGATTGCTAGCCAAATGTCAATAATCAACTACACCGAAAATGCGATTCCCATATCAGTTATATAGATTTTAAGCGCTTCAATTTACTGAATTTCAATTTTGAGATTCCATTTAATTAGATAGCATTTGGTTAACCGGGAATGTATACCCTATGCCAAATTTCAATTTTTTACCACACAATTTTTTATCTAATTAATATATCACAAGGTTTTGAGTCCCCAATCTCTTGGAATCAATTTCGAAATTTCAAATTTCTCAGCTGGCCTATTTTTTTCTTTTTGTAGGGATCATTCCTGGTTTATTGCAAAACTTAAAATTGTCTACCACACTTGATTTTATTTTTATTTTTTGAAATACTAAGCACTTTTTCGTTCCAGATGTCAACCAGCCCCGTGGAAAAGTGAGTGGCCAGTGCACCTGGCTACGAACATAGGGGTCCCTGGTTCAATTCCCGGCTGGCACCATTGGTATTTTTCCCTTTATGGAAATAATCCCAATGCTCACCAGAGCTTGATTAGTAAGACTTAAGTTAGATTAAGGCTCACCCCGGCACCACAACATTATGACAACCATCATCCAGAATCTCATTGCGGTTATGACGTGTAGACAATCTCCCATGGGGTACCCCGGTCAACGTTCTGTGCCAACAGATCGGCTAGTAGTCTACACATAAGGCGACCAAACCAGGACGTCAAAATTCTCCAGTCAAATGAATTGCGCCAAACATTTAAAATAAAATCCCAAATGTAATTTTAAAAATTTTAAAAATATAAACATTTAATTCTTTTCTAGTAATCTGCGAGATTTATATTTTCTACCATAGCGAAAAGGTTATTTTTAATTTTTTGTAGGCATTTCTTCAAATCCTTCCCTTTTTACTGCCCCTACCCTCATTTTTAAGTTTTTTGGGGAATGGACTACAAGGTTGTTTTTCCATCTTCTTGATAAATTTCAATTTATTGCCAAACTGATAAGTGGTTGTTAATTTTATATTTGGAAATGTCTAAACCTGACCATTTCTCGGATCCCCATCTCCATTTTAAATTAAAATGTTCAGACTCTTCTGGTTGTCTGGAACTGTGCCTTTGTAATTATTATAATATTTCAATTTTCCACCATACTGAAAAGTGTTTTTATGTATTCGGTTTGGACATTTTGAAGGGACTCTTTTCCCTTGTTCTGCTCTGGAGTTTTGAAATTTAGGAAAGTTCTGACCTTTATCGTGGTTTCTGGTGGTCCTTATACCTACGTGATAAATTTTGATCTTCTATTACATTGATAAGTAGTTTATTATTTTAGTTTTGAAAATTTATAAAGAGACCCATTTCACCAGCTCCCACTTAGAAAGACAAAATATTTAATACTTATTTTGTTATTTGGAGGGATCCCTCCACATACCTGAAAAATTCTAATTTATACCTTTTTTAAATATTTATATGCCTCCCCTTAATCCCCACCTATCTTCAAGAATTCCATTTTAATGTTAAAATGTTCTGGCTTTTCTACTTATTTGGACCGAGGTGACTTGGTGGTCTAGGGTAAAGGTGTCAAACTTCTGTGATGAGGATCCGGGGTTCAATCCTCCGTCCCGGCACAAATTTATCTGATTGTCAAACCCTTCCCTCACCTCTGACAAGACGTATATTAATCACAACTTATGAATGTGTGGAATGTCAGGCTTCCACTATGGTTCGGATCCCACGTTAAACTGTAGATCCTCCATTTCATCTCACAATCCTAATATCATTGCACATTAGCGTAAGTGCGTATAACCTGAAACCCGGTGCTAACAATAATAATAAAGACTTATATGTTTATATGGATGCGTCCTACCTGCTTACCAAATTTAGATTTTCTGCAAAACCTGAAGTTTTTTTTATGGTGTATCTACCCCCCTTCCTTAGTTATGGAAACTTTAACCCCATTTCCCACCACCTTTTCTCCAACTCACGCATAGAAATGTCATATTTCAAGATTTATTTGGTTATCTGTAGTTACCTTTCCACCTGTTTACCAAATTTTAATTTTCACCTCATCTAAAAATATTTTTCTGTGTATGCCACCCTTATCTCCCGAAGCCCCAATTTTAAATTTCACATTTTTAGACGTTTCTGGTTATATGGGACAATCTCTCCACCTTCCTGCGAAAGTTCAGGTTTTAAGCTCCTTTGGAAGTGCCTCATTCTTTTTCTGGGCACAAGCATACACACTTATCTTCTGCTTTATAAACATAAGATAAGATTAGGTTCAAGTTAGGTCAATTCAGAGTAATAAAAAAGCAGCTATTAATAAAAGTATTTTCACGTTGAGGTACTGTACGTGAACCTCAGATTGAAAACCTCTCTCTTGAACCATAAGTCTTACTTTCTCTATAATATTGATGATACAAATTGTCACTTGCAGAGATTATTTAATTTTGATATCTTATTTTTCACTTAAGCTGACTGTATTCAAAGCTAGTACTTGTCGCGTGGTTACAGGGGGGGGGGGATTATACTTTAATATATTTTAATCACCCAAATGTTGGTTGATGTGTTCTTTACGTAATTTGTATAAATCCGAATACTAATATAAAATAACTACGTGTAGTTTAAAGGCAAATTATTTTAAATCAACATAGCTGTGTGTTATTTTAAATTGCTTCCAATACCATACAAAATGTTTATAAATACATTCCAAGAGACAACCATTTTACAAATATTTTCTAAGAAGGGTGCTAGGGCTGGAGTCCCCCGTAAATTCGTGGGCCCCCATAAAGAAGAGGTCATTTATACGCAAAAAAAACCTTGCATAAGCCACCAGCTAAATACAAGTTAATTATTATTTTAATACTGCGTATAAGCCGAACGGGTAGTAAGACGCGGTGCTAATAATAATAATAATAATAATATTTTAATACAGTATTGACCTTTAAAATGCACCCGCTTTCGATTGTAAAACTAGCTGTGTCAAACTTTCAAGATACAAATTTTTTTAGCTTTCATGGGATGAACTACGCTTGTGAACCACTTTGGTTGCCACATGGTATAAGGCACTACTATCGCAGTAGATTATACTGCCAGTGATGGGTAGATCGAGGTTCGAGTCTCGATGGGGTGTACCGAGAGTGGTTTTCCCAACATGATTTTCCATTTTCTCTCCACGAAAATGCGTGTACACTAACTATAAATATAAGGTCCCTATTCCATAAAACCATTTGAGTAATTATTACATAAGCGTATAGCCTGAACGTGGTGCTAATAAAAAAAAACTTCATCAATGGAGTCCAGAAAAGAAAGAAAACAGGTTTGCAATAAATGAAATATCGTACTTGAGGGTGAAAAACCATTTTAAATAAAATAAAAACTGCCATCAATGGAGTCGATAGCTGGCGCAGCTATTAACAATGCAAATGCTGCTAATATTAACAATATTATTTTTTAATAATGCTAATATTTTAGACTAAAATAAGATTTGTTTACTAAACGTTTTATACTTTTTTTTAAATAGGCTGCGTATAACCCGAACGGGTAGTAAGACGCGGTGCTAATAACAATAATATTAAATAGACCTAGCTATTTTTTGGAATAATTTTTACTTTCTTCTGAGTGACCCCTCAGATAGAGGAAGTATTATGATCGTTAAAAAGAATATTAAGATTTTGATAGATGTCAAAGTTTCATGACACCCTGAACTCGAAAAAAATGGATATTTTCAAATTAAATCATATCTTAACTTTTGAAAAGGTTGAGTAGCTTCTTGCTATATTGATCTGTCCTTGGAAGCACCTCTCCCTCTTCTCCCCAAAACCCATTTTGGCATTATCTATCTTTCCATCTTTTTTGTAAGCCCTTTTACTCCCCCTTCCCTCTTTCTATTTATATTCTATTCAGGTAGAACCCTTGGCTTGACACTAATTGTCTGTCACCTCCAAACTGGAGTTATTAAAGATGTTCCTTGTAATGTATTTGCCTGATATATGTTAAAAGTTTGTTTTATAGGATTGGCTTGATTCTGTTTAGTTTATAAATAATTTGATTAGATATAACCTATTTGTATAACAACGGTTTTGTCAGAAGAAATGACAATGCTTTCACTAAATAGTTTTATTCGTGTTGTATAGATGAAAAAGTACCTTTTCGTACTTATATCAGGATTAATTTGGAAGATATTAGGTTCAGTGGTGCATACAGAACTTTACTTCCGGCGAGGGCAGGCATATGTGTAAAAGCTCGTGTTTCTCTCCCATGAAATATTGCATTATTTTAGTTTAAGGCTTCATTTAAAAAAAATTACACACACATGTGTATTATACAGATTGTTAAAAAATAATTGTACGTAATTTATGGATCTTGTTGTACACATTAATATGAGTAAAATAATTTTAATTATGTTACATAACCCCTAGTTGTGTCGTCGATAAACCTCATCAACAATAATAATAATAATGATAATAATAATGTTTGTAAACTTCAATAATAATATTAATAAAAATCATAATTAAAGTGTCTTAGAAATTATAGGTCCACAAACCATTGAGGTAAAGGCCACTTTGTATTTTAATATTAAAAGATAAAAGGTATGGTGCGCCACACAGACTTTCTCTCGCCTTTATCTTGAAATAGACATTTACTAAAAGCTCGTAAGATTTGTGAAACGAAATGAGTAGCCCATATGCAAAACCAGTTAACTCCACCTGAAAGAATTTTCAGATAATCTCAAAAAACTTATAACAACTAACCTGGCAATGATAAATTATAGAAAACTTAGCAACAATTAAAGAAAAATGATTTTGTTTAACTAACAAAAGCTGTATAATATCACGCCAATAGAAAAGTAATTATTTTAATTTAAAGTTTGGATTTAACAGGTTTTGCATCTGTACAGTGGAAATAACATGTTTTTAGTCTGTATTGGTAGCCATTTGCTTTTAGAATCAAGGTACAAAACCTGTTATATACATGGGAATAAGAGTTTTGAATACAAATTTAAATAAAAAAATATTTTTCTTCGAACAAAAGACTTTATTAATACATAGAAAAAATATAGGTCATGAAGGAATATTAGTTTCCATTGTTATAAGGTCCACCCTCGAAAGAAAAAAATGCGTATAAGTCCAACACAAACCAAATTAACGAATCTCCTCAAGAGCATAATCTTTTGTCAATTCAAAATCTATCTCTTCTTCTCCCAAATTTTCTAGCATCAAAGGAACTGGGTTTATTTGCTCAGCAAAAACGTTATTGTAAAATTGAAGCCTTGGTTCTTCATACCACTCCTCACCAAATTGAAGCATAAGAAGACGTTTAACGTCTGTGATTTTAGCAGGCTTCAAAGTCACTTCTTTTCGTACCTCAATAAGCTGAGTGTTTCGAAAAGTCTTTCCTTGTTTGCACAGCGTTTTAGCCTCACCAACTTCAAAATTATAAAATGGTTCACCCTGAACCAGGATAGTTTTACAAGTTTTACTTCGTTTAAGAACAATCTTTTTGGCTTTTTGAAATTGAAAATGCCACTGAGCTGGCTTTTTCAATACTTCATCTGAGGCATGTTTCCAATCGCTCACTTTACAATCTGTACCTAGGTGAAGGACAGTTGAAAACTTTTCAAAAACTTTTAGGTATTCCTCAGGATTGACAATTACACTTTTGGCCTTACACTGTCGTTCAAAATTGCCAAATACCCGATCGGGCGGGATAAAAGAATGGCCCACGATCGGGAAGCATATCACAACTTCCTTTACTTGTGGGGGAGCCTCTAGAAGCAACCAGTGTGAAAGCATGTATATAACAGTCTTATTTTTATTCTGTCCACCACAGCCGTCAGAAAACAGACGGACTGTGGTGATTCCATCAAGATCTAAACCAGACAATCTGTGATGTAATGCGGATGCAATCTGCACAGATCCTTTAGGAAACTGATTTTCTGTCCATACATAGCAATAAGTGTTTTCTTTGTTTTGATTAGTTGTTGAAATACCCTCACAAATGGTAAAGTTATATAAGTATAATTGACGTCGGTAATAAGCCTCCTGGTC
>CABEEJ010001520.1:62357-149714 GCA_901482245.1 Timema douglasi
CACCCCGCTGAGCTCGATTTCTTTGCACTGATGACACTGTCACATGTTGGAGGATGAAATTCTTTTTTGATTGTAAATTGGCGTCTTTGTAGTAGTGCTGGTGTATTTTTCTCACATCCTGCATCGACAGCTCCTTGCATTTGAAGATACTATTTTGTCCATGGACACATGTTGGCATGGATGGAAAACCTTTAGGTCGGTGTCTGTAACATAAAATAATTGGGAATTAATATAAAATGGTTAATAAACTGTAAAAGTGTGAGATAGGGATAAGGCTATTGATTTAGTTATGTTGGCTATTGATGGCGGCCACTTTCTTTAGGTTAGGTGTTTGCAAAAGAGCTATAGGCCCTATATTGTCTGTTATTATAGTGTTATCATATTTTTGGGTTCTTCTTCATATATTAGCAATTTATACTTTTAAGGTGTGTGTGTGTATGTGTGTGTGTGTGTGTATGTGTGTGTGTGTGATAGTAGGATGGGAGAAATATACATTAATAAACTTACCTATCCTTCTTGGCAACGTTACGCTTCCACTCATCTGGACGTCGTTTACGTTTTCTTGACATTTCAGCAGGTACCATTTGGATTTGCAGCTCTTTCGTTTTCATGCTATTCCATTATTTAAAATACTATAGCAAACCACGATTAAAATGAACACTATATATTATTAAAGCTACTGCAAGCCTAGGCTAGGAAAAAGTAATGTTCCCTCACATTTTTATAGCAACAGCTGATGTTTTTCAAGTCAATTCTAAAAAACGCAATGTAGCCAACATTAAACTTTAAAATTAACCTATGATATTAATTTTTAAATGAAAATAAAATAAAAATAGGTCCATCAGATATCTGTCAACGGAACAAAAATTAGCTTGTTTTGCATTTGTTTACTCAAAGTGGCCATGCGGTTTTAATCAATTATAACGGCTTTTGCAAATGTAAACATGAGGATGATTTTAACAGGTTTTGATTCTGTAGGCTACAACGATTTAACAGGCTTTTCCAATGGTCCCACTTTTCTCTTTCATTTTTAAGGTATTTATAGTTGGTTTTAGAACATGAAACCACGTTGAATTAAAAGAAGGAAAGCCAAAGTATCCATGGATACCGATATCTCGATTTCGACAAATTATGGATTTAACGGGTTTTGCATATGGGCTACTCAAATAATAGGTATATACATTGTTGTAGAAACACTACACCAAGAATCATAAATTAAATAATATACACTCTTACTTACTCTATGGCATTATGAACTAGGAATAGTTCCCAAAAATTGAGAAAATAATCAAATTAATTTTCAAAGGCTTGTTGGATATCTAATTCAGAAAACCCCTTGGGGGGGGGGGGGACCTTATGAAATTACCAGATACAATGTTTTAGCTCAATCGGTAAAATGCTTTTTGCTCTAGCCCAAGCCAAGGTACGTTCAGAGAGATGGTATTGGGAAAACAAAATTTTTTGTTTCAGAGGGTCATGAAACGTCAACATTTATCAAAATCTCGATTTTGAATTTCTGACGATCACAATATTCTCACTCCGAGGTGCCGAAAAAAAGTAAATATTTGTCTACAAATCCTAGTTACCCACAGTGGTGCTCTAGCCGTTGCTTACCGTTGGTTTGATCGGTTTTGATGGGGAGGACGAGGTTCTAACCTTGTCTGCGTAAACTGAAGATGGGTTTCCTGTTATTTGGATCTATATCTATACATACTTTTAACGGTTTTCCACAAATAATATATCACTCTGGTTTTCCCATCTTCGCTCCAAGCAAATGCGGGTTCACTTCCTCTTAGTTACCTTCCTCATCTCTACCCAATCAGATTAAGCTGTTAATAACCTGTGTGCTGAATGAAACAATAAAAAGAAAAGCTTAACTCTAAATTATTAAAATCTTATTAAAGTAATAAATTAATTATTTTAAATGGAAACGTGGTTTGCCGAGTTTTATTTAATTCTGATTTTTTTTAGATCTTAGAATACAATGTTCTTGTTAGTATGGTGTTTTTACAGTAGCGTCTATTTGTAAAGTAAAGTAGGCTTACAGTGTGTACATTGTATTTAATTGAAGTAACATTTAAAACAAGACAATTTTTCACCAACTTTGGTCATCTTTTTCTGACTCATAAAATATTTTGGAGACATTTGCAGGTTTTTTTTAACAGCCTTTCATCTAGAACAAAATGTGGTTTTCACTTTGGTTTTTCTATCTTCTGTACGAACAAGTTATGGTGCACTTACTTTAATTCTAAACTCTTTAAACCATGTATTTAAATCGTTTGAGTAAGTAGCGACTGTAAAAACTATGTCACAAAAAAAATGGCTATATTTTTTTAATATAGGAAAGAAAATATACTTTTATATATTCCTACAGTAAAAGATAAACTAAATAAAAATGTCACAATTGACTTTAAATAATGATTTCCTAAGGTAACTAAAAAAAAATTGTACTTTGACAGGGATTCGATCTCTTGTACTCTGACTTTGGACGTCAATCTATAAAATATTAAGATTCCTGCTCAAAACTCGGCAATACTTCTTAGAGAATACATCGGTGACAGCTTGTCTTTTGTTATGTAGCAAGCAACAAAATTGAAAGGATTAGGGGATTAACTGTGGAATGTAAGGACACACTTAAAGGAGAAAGTATAGAAGGGGTGAGAGGGGTCGGTGTGGTGTTTGTCATAGCTATAGTAGCGCACCTCTAGTGAGGTGATAATTCATAGTACTACTTGGAAGAGAGATTTGCAAAACCTTGAGCTGTTCATCCGAATCTTAACGACTTTGCCAACCTGTGACGTCACAGTAAAACAAGATAGGATTGTCCAAGTTAATGTTTTTCATTTTTATTCAGCGAGTTTTAAAGATAGAACATTGAAACAAAAACAACAAATTCTGAAATAATTCTAAAAATAGTCCTAAGTTATTTTTAAATTATTTTTTGGATCTTAAAGTAGTTTTTATTAGCATTAAAAAAATTGTCTACAGCGTAACGGGCTAACCAAATTATCCCTGCACTGGCCAAAATTGCTGCACTTAATCATTGGTCAAGAACACATATCTTATTCTCTGATTTAAATGCAAGTCTATTAATGTATAAATCTCCATGTATTACATAACACGTCTCGGATAATGCATGGAATAAGACCAGCGCCATCAGAAGGGTTACCCTCCATCACCGTTCTCAAAACACTTCACATGACCGGTCCGAGCATCGACAACGACAAAGGGCAGCGTGCGGCCTGCTCATGATGTGGAGCCTTGTTTACTTGGGCCTACTTGACCGGCACCATGTAGTGGGATTGCTCCCCCCTTCTTTCCTTCCCATGATGCTTTGCGTTCAACCAATATAATACGCCATAGTTCGCTAGGCAAAAATATGATTACAATTATTCACCACTTTCAGGATAGTCGACACTGTCCGAAGCTATCTCTTCAACTCAAATTCACAAAACCTGTGATTACAATGTTCACGCCAAGGGACCGACCGGACCACCTAAAATAATATGAATTTTGATCAAACGTTCAAGGGGGAGTATGCGGCTCTATGGCCGGGATCGAGTCTTAGGATTTTTGTATAAATTGTTAATAGGATTTGCTTCTCTTATTATTAATGTTCATTGTTCTTTAGGTTAGCTTTCTATGACTAATTTATTTGACGTGAAGTCATTTAGTACTTCACATGTTTTCTGCTTGGTCCTTAAGACCAGAAGTTTAAATGGGAATGATTCCCATACCTTAGCCCATATGCGCATTTTGTAGTCTGCAAGGCAGTTAGTTGGGAAAGAGGCTGTACAGATTGTTTTGGGCCTAATGGCAATACCTAGTTAGGTTTATTTATCTTGTGTTGTTCACCAGTTTCGGTACTCAGCTTGTGGGTCATATCTGACATTCTGGCGCAGCTCGGATTTCTCTCGCTTGGATGTATTTCTTGCGTGTGAGAGCCGGGTGTCTCCATCTTTGTTGTTTACCACTAAGGTAATGCACTTAACGTTTTTGGCATAGAACAATTGGCTAAAAATAGCGAGTCTTTCGAGGTAGAGAGAATCGCTATTTTTTGTCTTTATTAACGAAATTAAAAGGAAATTGGAAGCAACGCTTGTCCAACAACTTAATGTAATGGGTAATCTTAAATGGTATACAGCTGCCTGTGTATAGTACTATCATGTTGGAGGGGAGGGAGATGAAACAATCACCACTTACTTTCACAGCAAGTGTATGGTCACTCTAAGTCCTGACGAATTAAAAATCACAGATAGAGGGCGCATGCACTTACATGATTGAAGCAGCTTCTTCTTTCCACCACAAGGGAAGTGGTTGGTCTGAGGACCGTGTGAAAGACTTAGAGCTTAAACTAGCAAAATATGTTCCTTTAGCTGCTTCCAGATATGTTCCACTACCAGAAGAGTTGAGAAATAAGAATGCTCTAATTAATATAAGAAATGCTAACATTAAATGATTTATTTGGTCTGTGCTAGCATTTCTATACCCTACTAACAAGAATGTTAATCGAGTGAATAAGTCACTGGAAGGTAAACTAAATATGGATAGTATTGATTATCTTGTGCAAATACCACAAATAACTAAGTTTGCAAAACAAAATAATGTATATATTAATGTGTATGGATGGTTACCAAGGGGAAGTATTTCCTTTAATGATAACTAAGGTTAGTCGTGAAAATCACGTGGATTTGTTGTTTCTTTCAAATGTAGATGGGGTACATTATTGTCTTATTAAGAACGTCAGCAGATTGCTAAGCTCACTGACCCGACACAATGGTGAATCATACTATTGCAAATATTGTTTGTATATAATTTCCAAGGAAAATCTCAGGGATGAGGATAGTGAGCGGTGTGCTGATTTTGATACTCAGAAGATACGGATGCCTAAGTAAGAGGATAAAATATTAAAATTTTCGATAAATAAACATATGCTAAAAATCCCGTATGTGATCTATGCAGATTTGGAGTGCTTTAATATTAAAATATCAGGATGTGCACCTAGCCCCAATTACTCATAAACTACAAAAATGACGAAGCATACGCCATTAGGATTTGCATATCTAGTCGTCGATTCGGAAGGGAAATGTGTGAAAACTCCTGTTGTCTATAGTGGTGAAAATGTTATGAATACCTTTCTTCATAAACTTGTCGAAGAAGAAACCATGATCATCGAGATGAAGAAAAATGTTGTCCCTATTCGCATCAACCCTGAACAAGAAAATAAATTTCTTTCGGCTAGCGTATGTAGCATCTGAGAGAAGGAGTTGGGTCAAGAACACGTCCGTGACCACTGTCGTCTCAGTGGAGCTTATAGGGGTGCATCTCATAGTACGTGCAATATTCAGTTTCAATATATCAAGAGAATGCCCATCATTTTACACAATTAAAAAAATTATGACGCCCATATTATCATGCTGAAAATTAGGAAGTTTACAGACAGCAGAATAGCATGTATTCCAAATAATATGGAGAATTATGTCATTCAGTCTTGGCTATTTACAATTTACTGACTCGTTCCAGTTTTTAAGCACATCTCTTGAAAAATTGGTTGAAAATTTGTTGCATGTTGGGAAAATTCAATTTAAAATACTAAATGAAAATATCCCCTTCGATAAAGTAGATCTACTGTTACGAAAAGGTGTGTTCCCTTATGGCTACATGGATTGCAGCAGTAAACTGAAAGATAGTCAATTACCACCAGAATCCGCATTCTATAATCAGATGCACCAAGAACATATTTCAGAAAGTGACTATGCTCATGCTATAACTGTGTGGGAAAACTTTGAAATGAATACTATGGAAGATTATCAAAATTTATACGTTTTAAGTGGTGTTCTACTTTTAGCAGACGTCTTCGAATACTTTCGCTCTTTATGTTTTGAGTACTATAAGTTAAACTGTCTACATTTTTACAAAAGCCCTGGACTATCATGGGTGGCAATTTTAAAGATGACCAAGGCTGAGTTAGAGCTACTAACTGACTTTTAAATGCATTTATTCATTGAAAAGGGGATACGTGGTGGGGTGTATATGATTTATAATATAAATTCTGAAGAAAACAACCCCGATATGATGGAATTTAACCCTGAAAAATGAGGTGAAGTACATCAAATACTGGGATTGTAATAATCTATAAGGGACTGTTATGTCTGATTGCCTTCCTTAGAGTAATTTTAGGTGGTTGAATAAGACTGAAATAGCAGAGCTCAATATAATTTCAGTTGCTGATGATATCACTGTGGGCTATATACTAGATGTGGATCTAGAGTACCCGGAAGAAACTCATGACGAGCACAGTGACTATCCACTTGATACTGAAAAAGTCATAGTTACTCCTGAGATGTTATCCCCATTCTCTAAGTATATACAATCCAAACTGAACTCTCCCACGGGCGGGAAAACCAAAAAACTAGTGCCCAACCTAAATAGTAAACAAAATTATGTGGTACACTACCGTAATTTAAAGCTGTATATTTCCTTGGGTATGAAGCTTCAAAAGATACACCGAGTCCTAACTTTCAATCAAAGCTCTTGTTTGAAGCCATATATTGATTTTAATAAATCCCGACGAATAAATGCATTAAATGGGTTTAAAAAGGAATTTTTCAATTTCATGAACAAAGCACTATTCGGAAAGTCGATAGAGAATCAAAGACGTCGTGTAAATGTTCAATTACTAAAAAATGAAATAAATCTGAGTAAGCGTATTGCTTCACCAGCATTTATTGCTTAAAAAATCTTCACGGAAGAGTTAGTTGGGGTTCACATGAGAAAAATAAGCCTACTTTTGGATAAACCCATCTATGCAGGCTTTGCAATATTAGATATAAGTAAGGTTATCATGTATAACTTATATTATAATTATGTTAAAGAGAAATATAGACAAAATGCAAAGCTCTTATTCACAGACATAGACTCCCTCTTATGTTTGATAATATAGACCGATTCAATACTTCAGACTATCCAGAAACACATTTTTTACACAGTGTGTGCAATAAAAAAAGCTCTGGGTAAAATGAAGGATGAGATGAATGGAGAGTGTATTCGAGAGTTTGTGGGACTTCGACTGAAGCTTTACTCCATTCAAAAGGAGAGTCTTGAGGAGAAAAAGTAGGTAAAGGTGTGTCAAAAACAACTCTCAAAAAGTAGATTAAACATGTTCATTATAAAAAATATTTAAAGCAGGGGATCTTACACTTCGCCAATATGTATATGAAAGAAGTGAGAAACATCAATTGTACAGTATCTCCTTGAATGAATTTGTACTTTCACCAGGAGATGACAAACGCTATATCTTAGATGATGGACTCTTGCATACGGTTACTACAAAATAAGACAAATTTGTTCACCAATGAAGACATAAAAAAAATCCCCCTTTATACTTTATTACGTAAATAGATCGAGTGCTTGTGAGTATCATAGCTTATTTCATCAGGTAAAATAGCACAGATTTATCTAAATTAAATATTTTAATTAAGCTTAGTTATAGATGGGGGGTGACGTTACTCGCTTCCCCGCAGTATCTCCTGGGAAACTTTTTAATAAACGTCTATACGAGTAACACCCAATACGTAGTAATATTATAATAAAATGTTGGTCGTTTATAAAAGTTTTATCAAATTAATGGTGTAACTATTTTAGATACACCTGGTTTACCACCCACCTTTCCCTCCCTAAATATTTTTTCCTGATCCGCCACTGAGCAATGCTATTCTTATTAGAGAAAGTAACTCACTGACTACATGAAGGGTCTATGTGGGAGAAAATGATCTAGCTTCGCAGTGAGGATCAATGCTAAAACTCGAAAATATGGTTAACCCCCAAAATAATATTTCCCGATCCACCACTGATCAATGCTTTTCTTATTAGCGAAAGTAACTCACCTACTATAAGAAGGGTATATGTGGGAAAAAATGATTCAACTTCGCAGTGAGGAGGATCAATGCTAAAACTCGAAAATATGATTAACCCCCAAAATAATATTTCCCGATCCGCCACTGAGCAATGCTTTTCTTATGAGCGAAAGTAACTCACCTACTATAAGAAGGGTCTATGTGGGAGAAAATGATTCAACTTCGCAGTGAGGAGGATCAATGCTAAAACTACGAAAATATGGTTAACCCCCAAAATAATATTTCCCGATCCGCCACTGAGCAATGCTTTTCTTATGAGAGAAAGTAACTCACTGACTATAGGACGGGTCTATGTGGGAGAAAATGATCCAACTTCGCAATGAGTAGGATCAATGGTAAAACTCGAAAATATGGTTAACCCCCCAAAATAATATTTCCCGATCTGCCACTGTTCAATGCTTTCCTTATGAGAGAAAATAACTCACTGACTATATGAAGGGTCTATGTGGGAGCAAATGATCCAACTTCGCAGTGAGGAGGATCAATGCTAAAACTCGAAAATATGGTTAACCCTCCAGAAGTAATATTTCTCGACACGCCACTGATCAATGCTTTTCTTATGTGGGCGAGTGAACCACTGGCTCTATGCGAAGGATCAATGTGGGAGAAAGTGACCCAACTTCTTAATGCGGAGTATCAATGTTAACCTTAAGGGAGAAAATGATCCTCCTCATTCTGTGTGAGGTAAATCAATGTTAACCTTATGGAAGAAAGTGAGCTGGAACTCTCATTTCACCTTCTACTACTGTCATTTTACAATATGTGTGGCTAATTAACATGGACAAGTCTAAGGACTGTTTCACTATATATTGGTTTGTGTTCTGAAAATGTTCTGTGTACCGATCTCTGCCTTTTGCTACATTAAACTGATCTGTTAAAATGCACTCATATCTTTTCATTTCAAGTGTTTCCTATCATGTTTATTTACCTTGTTAGCAATCGCTGTCTCTGGTGTTAACTAGAACAGCGGTTCAACAGCTTAGGCTATTTTATTTATTCGCGGAAAGAGCACATAGCCATATTCCTGCTATAATATAGATTAAAAATGTCCGTGGAACCATATCTAGAATAGGAAACGAGAAAGATGTAAAGTAGAAATGGAAGACAATTCTGTAAAGGCGCTAATGGTGGAGTGAGGCTCTCTATTTTGTAGCGAAAGAAGGGAAGTATCATTAGAAGGCAGACGAAATAACTTGCAAGGTGAACGGCTCATTTTATATCCATCCCCTCCCCCTTTTCATTTCGTACATTAGCTTCAAGAGTGATATTGCTTTAGCACGTAGGTTTGGATATAAAAATAATAAGTAGGCCTATTTATTAATGGAAAAGCAAAACTAACAAAAACGTGACTTAGATTTTGTTACTAGGTAAGGTCACTATGAGACTGGTAACGTAACTCAAACCTTCCTGACTAGACTTTCCAACATTCCTATTCAATATCAGAGACTTAGAATAATGCGTATTATATTTTACTTAGAATTACTTACTTATTTCAAAGTCTATAAGCAGTACACTCATTGATTTGAATTTACTGATACAGATTAGGGGGTGTTCAGGTATTACGTAAGCACATTTTTGGCAAATTTGGATACGCTGCCCCCATTGTAAACAAACAAAAGCTAGCACTTAACCCCCCTCTCTTTCTTACGTAATATTTGTTGACTTATTTTGTTATCTGTTCATAGGAAAAAAGCATGATTGTTCAAACAATTCATAAATTGCTGGTAGTTATCGACATAAAAGTGTAAATAAATATGTAAAATAAGTCAGAATACACATTGTTTCACATTGAATTTAAATTTACAGTATTAAACTGGTAATTAGATTCTTGTTTATCTCCCTCTGTCTTATGTAAGCATTGGTCTGACCCCTCCTTCCCCCTTGTCAGCAAAAGTAAATGAAGCTCAAATCCCCCTCCACGCCCCAAAGGTTTTTACGTGTAATACGTGAACGACCCCTAGATAAGATTATTTGTTTGATGCAATAATTTTTATTGTATGAAATTACCTATGCTACAAGAAACAAACTTTTCCCAGTAAGTTAGAAAAGTTTGTAAAGACAGTTGGAAAAACCTAATTAACTAAAGGAATACAACAACTTCTGGATACGTAACAATTGAAATAAACCACTTCTAGTGACAAAACTTAGTGATCCATGCTGCTACTTAATTACTTTTTTAAAAGTGTTTTCCCCCCTTTGGTTCTTTGGTAAATTTTGAAACTATGTATTCCAATATTGTTCTACAATGATTTATATAATTTCGTTTCACTTACTTTATGTTATGTGGGGACTCTGGAATTTCTTTGAAAACGTGGGGGAGTAGGGGTGCTCGACTAGGGCAGATATTATACCCTGGATGACCCTAGAAGCTGTTTGAAATGTTGAAGTGATTATACTTTACATGCTATACTTTTATCTTCTTTAATTACCGAGTCATACTACCCGTTCAGAATATAAGAAGGTATTTTTATCAATGGCTTTCTTGCCCATAATGTAGTGTGCAATAAGAACATGGTAGAAAGAGCAACATGGGATATTTTATATCAAATATAATTTAGTAGCTGGCACTGAGATTAGAATGTAAAAATTGTTTACAATATCCTTATCTCCACTAAGCCTTCACCATTTCGTGTCAATGTATGTGAGTGCTTTCATTAGGTAGTCAATCCATCTGAAATTTTAAATAATGATTACACTAATGATATATACACTGGACACAAACTAAATGTTGTATGCCAAAAGCTCCCAAAGGCTTAGTCTAACATACCAATCATAATACTAGTTGGCCTTACAAGAATATTTTAAAGTTTAAATATATGTTGATTAATTATTTTTTCTATTCAGAAAACCAAAAGCCTCTTTCAACAATATTTTAATAATAAATTATACAATGTTTTACTCGCCACTCTTAGTTCCAAAACATCCTATTTTGCGTATGAATACAAGAAAGTCGATCCAGTAGTTTTTAAAACTGTAAGATAGGACTTCGGGAGATATTTGGAAGTGGTAGAGGGGGCTTAACCAACAGGTTGGTCTGAGGGTCCTTCCACGGTAAAATTTTAAACCCTGGATAGCTATTTAAGCTATTTGAAAGTGGTTAATTTTTCATGGGTAGCACTTTTTATGCTTTTTTTTTCGTAATGCATAGTAAGAACACGATAAAGAGGATGAATTAGTAAAACACAATTTTTTTTCACGGTTAACAATCATTAAAAGTTATACTCTATTTATATTATATTGGTAAAGATATTCTCTAGTGTTCGTATAACTCTATTTGTATTGTATAAAAGGTGGGAGAGGGAAATCAATTTAAAAAAAATAGGAGCTTGGATGCGCTTTCCCAAAAATATTACTAATCTGTTTCCAACCTGGAAATTTTTGAAAATTAAAGTCCTCTAAAAACTATTTGAAGTGGTCATCCTTTCATAAGTTTTGAAAATGTATGATTTTGGACGAATTTATTTTTGAAAATTAAATTCACCTGAAGTTATTTGGGGTGAGCTCCTACAGGCGATTTGAAAATTAGATGCCTCTAGAAACTATTTGGAGTGGGCCTCTATTGGCAAATTTTTGAAAATTTGATTACCTTAAAAACTATCTAGAATCGTCTTCGCTTCGATTTTTTTTTATTAAAATTTCCTAAAAGCTATTTAGAGTGAGCCGCAAGAAGGAAAATTTAGCTATTAATTGAATGGTTAAGATATTTGAAGTGATTTTAAGATATCTGGAGTCTGGTTTTAATCGTAATTATAATTGAGTTTGATCTTCTTCCACACACAACCAAATAATTACTTCCTACATCAAGTGTGCCATTGATCTTACTTCCAGACCAGGCTAGCGCTATTTACACAATTTTAAAGATACTGTAAGTGGATATTGTAAAGCACTGAGTGGAAGACATTATGAGATAGCTTTTTATTTGAAGAAAAATCTATAAAACACAGTGAAAAAGTTTTTTGACAGATTTAAGGAAATTGTGCTCATTTCCACCGTTGGAATTATAAGCCAATTATCAGTGGCGCGCAAAGCAACCTCTTTCAAGATTTCTTTTTATCACATTTTGAATTGAACCAAAATTACTTGACCACTTATTGTATTTTGGTGAAAATAAGGAGATTGGGAAACGGTAATATTCTGAAATTCACACACATTTTTATAGTTTTGAAATAGTTTGTTAGCAATCTTGTATGTATACATAATGTAAATGGACAATGTAAACATATTTTAATGTTCTAAAACACTTTTGAATAAAAAGTAAAACAAATCTTTATTATTCTTATATTTGAATGAAATATATCAAGGCCTTCATGATAATCAACCTCACATCCATTCTTAATTTAAAATTATTGAAGAAAAAAGAGAATGTCATATCAATTCTGCCAAATTCAACCATTCAGTGATGCTAATTTTTGAAATATTTTATTGAAGTTATTAAAGAAATATCACCAAAGCACACGATAGTAACACTTTTTATTCAGTAACATAAGCCTGCATACTCTTAGAGCTTAAATATTTTCTCAGCGTGTTCTTTTCAACGTAAGAGAAGTAGATATAGTTCACCTCTCTGGGTTGCAGATTATATTAAAAAGCTTTGTAGAGTATTTCAAAATAAACGGGGCCTCACTTTGGATCCTTTTCAATTTATAATTACCTATATAAGATGATTCATAAATATTCAAGTATTACTTAAAATTGCCACACTGTTAGTGATATATTTTATTTGTATTTTTATTTTTTGTTGCAATAAACTACTTTACATAAAATTAATTTCCAACAATGGGCATGGTGTGATCTAAGTTTTGTAATACTATCGGTTTATCGCGCCTCGCTTTGGGCGCCTAATGTAAACATTATGTGATCAATCACCCTGCTTTGGGCGTCGATTGAAACACTGCGGATTAATTCCTTGATATATGAATGCTGTGATAATTTATAGGTTGTCTAAAGCTTCGTGATCGAGCACCTATCATCACTGTACGGAAAAGATACCGTTTAACCAGCTGTCTATAGCCCCGTGTTCGAGCACTAATTAAATCGGTATATTAATATAATTAAAGAAAGAGAAATGCTGATGGCTGTTATTTCACATACGGTATATTTAAATTACACCTGTAAATTACTTGTACATATTTCAATTAAATGTTTTATATCACTGCACACTTGTGATATTGGTGTGATTTATATTATACTGTGTTAGACTGACTTGTGCGTGAGCGTGATCTCAGTGTAGATGTTTGGATCCCGGAAATTTCTTAAACATACGCACAATGGTTTATATATAGCATACCCCTTGCATTTTTCTCCCCTGGTCAACAATGTAAAAACTAACCAATAGAAAGAGTCCTGGCGACAGGTTTTGTGAAGGCTAGCTTCTTATTGGTATAGAGAAATGGCGTCATCTGCCAAATACTATGAAGTTGTTCCTTTTAACAATAATTGACGCAGTTATTTTCTTAACAAGAAAGATGGTATAAAAAATATATTTTAGTGGTGAAATCCTTTTCACATTGTTTCTGAGAAGCTCGTGTTTCTTCATGGATGAATCTTAAAAGGATACATATATTACTTTAAAGAAACATTACCTTCATCCATGACTTTTTACATAATTTAGAGTTAATCCAGATCAATATCATTACAGTTTGTTAATAAAACAATATTTAAAAATAATTCCATACATTATTTTCGAATTTACAACGTGAACAATAATGGGAAGGCTTAATATAGTCCAAGCCCACCCAAATATAAACAGGGGGGGCGGGTGATTGAGTCTCCTCCCCCCAACCCCTTCGTTCTGGACTCCCTGGGTAAGTGCCAGAAACAATAACTCTCTTGTAATATTTACCAAATGTTTATTCAACTGTTTAACATTTAATAACTTTTTTCTTTCAGTCCAAATAAGACAGGATACGTCCCAGAACCCTCAGTCAGAATATGAATCCTGACCTCATCAGTTAAACCAAACGAGCGTGACGTGTTTGATTTAATTCTTATAAACTACTTATTATATATATATATATATATATATAAAAATGTAGCTAAGATTAAAAAGAAAATCAACGAGCCCAGTTGGTATTTAGAAAGCTATGATAGCGACACCACTCGCCTAAACACAAGACTCATACAGCAAACTAGGTCTTCAACAAGCAATTACCCGCCTCGGTGGCGTAGTTGGCTAACGCGCCAGTCGTGTTGAACTCGACTGCCGAGGACGGGGAGATCGAGGTTCGAATCTCGGTTGAGTGAACTGGGGGTGGTTTTTCCTAAATGGTTTTCCACTCTCCCTCCACGCAAAAAGCGGGTTCACTTCCTCTAATTCAATCTTCCCAATTCCCAATCAATTAGCGTAATTAGTACTTAAAGCGTATAACCCGAACGGGTAGTAAGACGCGGTGCTAAATAAAAAAAAAACAAGCAATTGTCTGAGTTAGTTAAACAAAATGAACAAAATTAGTAACCAAACTGTTTTTATCATTTTAACCGCTTACATTTCTACTGTATTTGAATTTTGCTCTTTCCTATAGTAATAATCATCATACATTTTAAAATAAACATAATGCTATAACCTCAACCAGCAATGCGATCCCAACCGATATATGTCATGACCCTGAATGGAGGTCATGAGTCCCAGGTTGTGAATCACTGGTCAAGTGTTCACTTAGCTATCAGCATGATAAGTTATTTTATTTGAAACTCTTATCACTGAAGTGACTTCTGACACAGGTAGCCACGCTAATCTGCGAAAGAGAGGAAAGGTCTTCATGGAGGGGGTAAGAACTATCAGAATAGGCCACAGATTTCATGCTTGAGTGCGTCAAGTTAAGATGGGTAGTTTGGTACACGACTAAGCTCCAACCAAACATCGGATCAAAGTGCAGTTTTCTTCAGCCTCACCAAACCAAACCAAACCAAACCAAACATAATATGGTTCATATATATTGTACATACAGAATGTTCGGAAACGTATAGCCCAAACTACACATATAATTTGTTTTGACCGAAAGTAATGCATTATCCTTATACACTTACATCCGGAAAACTATGTTAATACCATTAAATTGTGTTCAAAGTTACGGCATACAACGCCGGGATAGCAAAGCTGTTCAAGTAGACATGTACACCATTTTGGCTAGGAGCTAGGTGCATAGCACTACACACCTCGATATATTGGAGCACGGCAACAGAACATACCACAATTGATGGTAAACAACACACCAGTCCAGCTATAAATGCGAATAAGTTCTGAGGGTCATCATTAACGGGCCTTCATCACCGAAAGTATTGGCCATTATTACATGTGGAGTACCACGCACCTAACTCCTATGCAACTTGTTGTACACGCATACTTGACAGCTTTACTCTCCCGGCGCTGTAAGCTGAAACTTTGAACACAATTTAATGGTATTAGCATAGTTTTCCGGATATAAGTTTATAGTGAGTTTGTATTATTTTTGGTTCAAAAAAGCTATATGTTCAGTTTTGGCTATGAGTTTCCAAACAAACTGTATATATAAACTTTGTATATATATACATCATATGAATGTATCGTTTATACATAATATATACCTTATTTTTGTATTCGTTTATGTTTTAAAATGATACCAGTCATCAACTTCTCGCTGTAAAATAATGGTTGCAATAAGCCACGTTACGGTGCGACATTTGATGTTGCCCATTGATGTTCGAACTGGTTTGGAATAAATCTGTGCTGTCCAGAGGAAAATAATTGACCAAGCATAGCGATGTCCGGTTTTGACTTAATCATTTGTCTGTATATCTTTTTGTTCCGCCATAACTGTTAAATACGTGGACCAATTTTAACGGAATTTGGCAGGACAGCCAAACAATTTATGTAATGTATATAGTTTTCAATTTGATTATACGTATAAATATGGCGACTGACTGAGATATCTCAATTAAACTTATTCCATTTAAATAGCAGGAAATTTTTTTTCTACAGAAAAATAAAAATCTAGGTAATATTTTCCGGTAAATTTTCAAACTCACCTCTCTAGTAAAACTTCAATCAAACTGAACTAATTCCATACATTTCAGTACACGCTGCCTTATTTATATTATATTTTTCTTAAAAGATTTTTCCCTGCATTCCAACCCACCCCAATTATTCTTCACTTGGTTTGTTGTGTCAAACTCACCATAAAATAGTTTACCTCTAATAGGGAGGACCAGATTTGAATCTTGCCAAAGTGGTTTTCTACAAGTAATTTATAACTGTAATTTCCACATCCTCTCTCCACGCTGATTCGTATGCTCTTATTCTAAAACAGCATTCTACATTTCTACTCATTTTATAATAATATTTGATTAGTATTAGTGTTAGACTAAATTATTAAATTAAGAAATTAAATCCGATTTGGTCCAAACAATTGGAAGACAATCAATCTTCACCTGTCTAAGTGAGCTGAGAGCGCTTATAAGCAAGTGTTTGTACAGCGAAGGCTCGATGACTCCTAACATTTCATCATTCGGGAAATAAGACAAGGATCACTAGCAAAACTACAGTCCAATTTTCATAAGGAGGGCGTTTTATAAAATACAAATAAATAGTATTGTGGTCAACATTGACAACATTTTACTATTCTATTAGTTTTATTTTAAAGGTATTGATAAAATACGAGTTTATCAAAATTGATAGTTCCAGATCACATGGATTGACGTATGAATATATGAAAGTAGATCTAGTAGATTTCTAGTTGT
This sequence comes from Timema douglasi, assembly GCA_901482245.1. NCBI lineage: Eukaryota > Metazoa > Arthropoda > Insecta > Phasmatodea > Timematidae > Timema > Timema douglasi. Next base: position 78,989 of record CABEEJ010001520.1, read on the forward strand.
TAAAAATGCCTTTCCTATTAAAGCCATAGTATATGTGGGTGACGTATTTTTGAATCAAATTAAAACTATGATAATTGAGAATGGCACTAGCCCTGCTGTAAATTTAGGGTTTGTAAATATTAAGTCTTCAAATTTTGATTTCTAATATTGTGGCATAGGTGGTTTGGTTATTAATAGCGTTATTTAACTTTATTTTTATTCATTTTCACCCCGTCCCGCAACCCATTCATATTATACGCATGTATATATACTTATATATATATATATANATATATATATATATATATATATATATATATATATATATTAATCACGCTATTTGAGTCAATATGAAGAAGTCTGTATTTAAAGGAACTTTACCCAAACTTTAGTGAAGGGAGAAGCGGAACATTTAGGTGAAACCATCCCCAGTATACCCAGCCAGGATTCGATCTCTGACCTGGCCAAGTGGTCTAACGCTTTATCAGAAGACTAGACTGCCGATGACGGAAAGATTGAGGTTCGAATCTCGGTAAGGTTTATTAAGGGTGGTTTTTCAAAATGGTTTCTCACCCTCCCTCAAAGTAAATGCAGGTACAATTCCCCTAAATTCAACCTTCTTTATTCTTATTTCATTAGCGTAATTAGTATATATTTGAATAGCCTGAACAGGTAGTAAGACACGGTGTTAATATATATACTGGTCATTAATATTGACACCAAAGTGATGACATAGAGAAAGGAATAACACTAGAGGGAACGAAGGATAGGGCAAAATTCAGTCCAGTTTGGAATAATGGAAACTGTAGTTCTGTCGAGTCACCGCAGAGGAGCGCTGACAAACGTACTTTCAATTTTGGACTCGTGTTTTCGCGCCACGAAACCATTTATTATTAGACTTAGGTTCTCAAGTAACGAGTAGGTTTTCTTAGAGGAACTGGCAACGTTGTAAATGACCCATCACCATTGTTAAAAGATAGTAAACTTGTCCCAAAAGGAGAGTTGCAAGGGCGAAGAAGAAATGCTCACAATGCCACCCATTACTGTCCCCCGCCCCCCGGCCTCTTCACCGGACTAGGATCTCTAAGCCGACACACCAAACAGCACCAATACCTACAATTGGTAGAGAGAAAGAAAACTACCATATATTCTGTAGGTAATGTGGCAAATGATGAATTCTAGTTTGGAGAAAAAAAAACCTATTAAAGGAAGATACAAATGTGCTTCAAAACTTAAAAGGCTGGGAAAACACACGTTCTAACAATGGAAACAAATTATCAATGTTTACTTTTCCAGTTTGTGAAAAATATATAGACCAAAAGTCTTTAGTTAAAAATCTCTAAGAAACAAATATGGACTATTTGTTTATAATTTAAAAGTATTTGCTTCAATGTTAGCTTTTGGTAGTAAATTTGGTGTGGTAGATGTTAGTAATTTTGATTTTATTTAAGTACGCCCACCTTAGACTTTTGTCATATTTGAAAATAAAATTACCGGATCAGCGTGCACGTTGAGTAAATATCAGGCTTATCTTAGTCAGACTGGTCAGTGCCGGAGATCACGGGGCTCAGTGTAGGCTCTACTTTTCCCATCCCAATTCGAGTGCTGTTACTAAAATGCGTAGAGGCCATTTCCCAAGTCATATAAATATTAAACATTAGAAATATTTGACTCAGTAAAAGTGGTTTGCATTCATAATATTTTAATTCAAGAGTAAACCTCACAGCTAAAGATAGTGTCTGGCTGTTTGTGTGTGGCACCCACACTGGTTTGAATTAATTTTTGAACCTCGACCAAACAGAAGGACACATGGGGGCATGCAACATCACAATAATGATGTAGTTTTTTTAATTTTAGTTCAAACTTTGGTCCGGGATTTTTAATTTAATATAAATAAACGATTTTGGTCATCTTTCACACTTCAAACGTAATAAAAAGATTGTCGTTATGCTTCTCAAATCTAGCCTTTCATAATGGGGTTACAATATTAAAATATTAGTTTGTTAAAACTTTAATAAAATTTGGGCCTATTGAAGTATTTAAAAATGGTAATCATAGTTATTCAAAAACGTCTAAGCGTTCAAATCCTAGTTTATAGATTAATCTTTTCACTACGTTTTACCCGTTCGGCATATCCACATTTAATTACACTAGCGAGGTAAGGTAGGATTAAAAAACTAAATGTACCTTTATTTTCTTAGAGGGTGATGAGAAAATAATTTAGAAAAATCATCCCTAGTACATTCGGCTGGGATTCGAATTCTGACCTCCCCATCACCAACAAACCTAGCCAAACAAGAGTAATGTTAAACCCGCTTTCTCACAGATACTTGTTTTAGTTATATTAAATTTCTTAACTAATGTTTGTTTGAAAGGGACTAAAAGATCACAAAAGAGAATTAATGAGACTGGTTGGTATTCCGGGAGTCGAGCTATTAGCACCATTCAGCCAAACACAAGAACTCTTAGTGCCAGAGCTGGATAACTAAAATAAACCTATGCAGTAACTTAACAGTTTTTTATATGCTCAAACTGCTCACATTTCTATTTTAGCTTTGAACTTCCCTATAACCGTTATAATCACTTAAAAAATAACTATAAAGCTAAAACCTCAAAAAACATTACACCCCACCTTAAACACGATGTGACCCCAAGGTTGGAAACCACTGAACTATACATTTTATTTAAAGTTATATGAATTAGTACCTATAAATCATATAAACCAGCTCAGGAACATATACAATAAAAAAAAGTATACAAAGTGTACAGTCATTATTCATTAATAAATCCTTAGTATATTGATATTTTACTATGCCCCACTTTGACCTATATTATTTTGACCCGTATTAACGGACCAGTGTTGCTAAGATATTTATAATAGTATTAATTTTATCTAATTTCTATAAAACTTTGTAGTATTCATCGTTTTCCTTTACATTGTTGTATTCCATTTCATTTTTCTGTTTTTATTATTAGCAATTTAATGCGTAAAAACTTACATCTAGCCTAAATATATGATTTTTATAATGTTCCGTTAATTTTGTCCCCCCTATACCATTAATTATACCTTCAGTGTTAAGATTATTGAATGAAAATTTAGGCCAAATACAATAATAAAATGATAATCCATCTAAAATATAGTATAAAACATTATTTAACGTCAAAATCTAGCATTTATGGCGACCATTTTGAAAATATATGATTTTTGCAACCCTTCCTCTTATGGAAATTCGTCGAACTTTTGATTTTATTGTATTACACATATCTCCAATAATAAATCTTAAAGAAATTGTTTGTGTTGCAATTTCATCTGGGTTAGCCTCCCTCCCCCTTACTTTTACTCTGACTATTTACTATTCTTGGATTTACATGATGTATGTGCCAACTATATTACAACCTGTTAGAAGTTTTTTTTTTGTCATGGACATTGTTTTTATTTTAATTCATTCTTTAATCTGGGGAAGTGATTTTTTTAAACTCTTGACCTATTAGAGGTACAAATAATTACATAATGAAATATTTGTCATGACATATTTAAATTATAAACTTGTGCATGTAATTGAATATTTAATTCCACTGCTTTAGAATTAGGTGCATTAACAATGTAGGCTATATTAATATTAGCTATAATGAAAATTAAGCTTATTTTAGCTACTTAAGTTTCATGATAATTAAAGCTTAGTATAAAATTAAATACATTTGATTGTTTAATTGAAAATGTTATAAGATAATATATTGAAATTATTATTTTCTAACGGTGTTTTAATGTTGTTCATTCTACATGATTGGTTTGGAGAAAGAAACGTAACGGATATTAAAGAAAGACTTTTTTTAAACAACATAAGAAAATAACTCAAATCTACCTCGCCAAATACAACATTTTCAACGTAAGAGTCATTAAATGTCTCTAACTTTATACTAATCTGTAATTAATCTATTTTATATCATACATAACATTTTAAAAATATTTATTAATTATATTATTTTTAGTATATTTAACAAATTCGCTAGGTATAGTTTATAAAAATATACTAATTAATAATACTAGTTCCAATTATAATCAAAATAATGTATTTGTTAAAATGTTTCATTCATATTTACTATAATTATTAATATAGAAATGTTTTATCATAAATTTAATTTCTTATGAAAATAATGACTACAGTATAATGTTTACCCATTTTACAACTATCATTTTTAAATGAGCTGCATAATAAGATTGTATTATTTGTGTAAACATTGTATTTATTCGTTTTATTTATTTAAGTCTCAATATCTCTATTATAATGCTCCAACATGAACATGATTAGGTTTAAGTAGATATTTTTTGCCTTAAGGTGGGGGTCCAGGGGGCACAAAAATGGTCACTTTTTTCGCAGTTTTATGGCACAACTTTTCTTGGTAAAAATAAATAAAATATTGCTTTGATAGAAACATACGGCTTAATTTTGTCCACATGGTGATGTTGATAGTTCTCGAATATTTGTCAATGGTGTCCTGGAATTTTGTGACAACTTTTATCTTCATTTAAAGTTATCTAGATTATTTGTAGCCGTTATGTTCATGACAGATATTCAACAAATATTGATATCACCATGTGAGGAAAATTAAACTCTTTGTTTCTATTGATGCAATATTTATTTATTTATTTAGGCCAAGAAAAGTTTTAGTATAAAAACTTAACACCGGACTTTTCTCACGTGCTCTAAGCCCCCACCTTAAAAGTCGTGTTTGTTTTAGTTAGTTAATTATTGCCCAGGTGTTGTCATTCACTTCACTGTAGAGCAATAGTGTTTTTGATGTTCCACCTTGCATTAATATAATATAAGACACTATATCTTATGTATCTTTTATTAAACTATTTACATTTCAAGATAAAAAGATATATGTGATGACTGTTTATGTTTGTTTCTTAGTAACATTTGGAAAAATTTATATATTTCAACTAAAATCTAAATAAACATAAGCACCCAGGAGAGACAACATATTTTGATTTTTGATCTAACTTTAGTCTATTATTTTTTAGGCAAAAATGTCCAAAGTATAAATTAATAGTCACGTATAGCGCTATAAATCTAATATCAACGTTGAAATTATACTTATCAAAATTAGCATGTTTTTATATGGACCACCATTCAATAAAGTATATTTAAATGTGTCCAAAATATGTTTAAATATGAAATACCATTGTACCCGCCGGTACTCCAACATTCGAGCCCTGTAAATACAATAAGCTGGGACTCGTACCCCCTACCCCTCCTATAGCAAGTGGCTGTTCTCGTGCCTGCGTTTATTATCCAAGTGTCTGTTGTAAGTTTATTTTGAATGCCACCCCCCTCCTCTCAACCTCGCAAAAAACACTATGGACCAATAATACTTCAACTCAATGAATGATGAAAATTAAGGTTAGAATTGGCATCACTGTAAGGGACTGGTTGCCATAGTAACATGACGTTTCCAAGTAAACCAAAATTTGAAACACTAGCGTTCGAAGCGGTCACTCAACAGAACTAAAATTATCGAGACTCAGTGGANAAGGAAACCAAAAGTTGAAACACTAGCGTACGAAGCGGTCACTCGACAGAACTAAAATTATTGAGACTCAGTGGAAAAACCATCCAAAAAAACTTTACTGAATATTTTAACCTTTGATGTCCTCTCTATAGTATACATTTCTCTATGGTGATGAATTCTCTATCATTGGAATGGTTGGTGTAAAACAGGGATTCCCAGGGGTGTGAACCCCAACCGGGTGCATTTGGGGTGGATTTTCACTGTGTGATTATAGGTGCGGTATTTTTCCACCTTTCATCTAAGCAAGTGAACCCTCTCAACTGCCTCCTCAATATGAGCTTTATTAGACTCTTGTTAGTAACCCTAATGTTTACTATTTATTTTACTAGGGGTGAACATTACTTATAAATAATTATTATGACAATGGACGACCTACAAACTAACTTATGCATAGAACAGACACGGCAGCCAATCATTAAAACGTCAATTAATTATCGTGTAAAGGAAAGCTTCAAATGTAGAGAAAATAAGTTTTCTAATAGAGACGTACGTGTGTCAAAAAAAAAACTATTAGAGTATTACCTTGTTATTATATTTCACGTGTATATTGTAAGATTTAAAAGTTTAGTTAGTTTATTGATAAATACCAAGTATTCACCCAATTTTGTTTCTGCACGTGTCGAAAAACTGATCATCTTATCAACTATAGAGGAGTTTTCTTATGCAGTAGTTTGTTAAACTAAAACCTATCAATAGTGGTACCGGAATTTGCGTGGAGGAAGAGTGTAAAACCATCTCGAATAAACCTTGGTGCACCCGACCGATCCTAGAACTTCTATCTCCCCGCCATTGGCAGTCTAGTTTACTATGAGAGTAGCGAGTTAAAACCAAATCACATGGCCACCTAAGTGGGTCTATAGACTAATTAAATTTAATCATATTTTCTAACTTTTAGAAGAAAAAAAAACATTTCTGTGTGCTAGAATGTTGAATTTACTTTTGTAAATATAGTAAATAAAGCACAAATATGTTGTGTTTGTATGTCTTGGTAAAATGTATTAAGCTTTTTATGCATATGTAAGATTCAAATATATACATAAATCAGATTAATAAAATCAAAAGATGTGGTGCTAGAAAAATCAAGTTCATGGCTTAGACTGAGAGTCTAGCCAAGTCTAAAAACAAACAAGCGGGCAAACAGATAGAAATATTTAATTAGTATTATTTTTCAACCGAAATGCATAAATAGAATAGTTTAAAATATTATTGTTAGTATAAAAACAAAATAATTTTAATTTGTATCAGCCTATTTAATGATTACGACTATCACTATATGTATTGTGTTCTGTAACCACCGTCAGTGTGTAAACAGCCCTTATCTTTGCCATCCATGCATTATGGAGACATTCATTTCCTTGATATGTTGTGTCGGGTATCGTTTGTGTTGTTTTTTCAATTTTATTAATGGTGTGTTCACATATGATATCACCTAATGATAATAAAGTGAAAATATGCCTAGAAAAATAAATATATTTCCTCTCTTTATTTCAAGAAGAGTAAGCTTGAAATATAAATTGTAAGTGTTCTCACTATTGGTGTTCCTAAACGTAGAAATTAATATGAGTTCTCATCATATTTATATATAATTTCATCATACAAAGATATTTAAGATGGCAGAACGTTAAATGTAGCTCAAAAAATAATTGGTTGATAGAAAAGTTTAAGAAACTTGATTATTGAGTGTGTAAAAATGTGTGAATAATTGGTGCTGAAAAAAAGAAGGGACATGAAAACTTTCAAAACAATAAGCTAAAAAGTAAGTATTAATGGAGAAGTGAAAATCATATTTAACGTTTTTGTGCAAAATGTATATTGAATATAATAATTAAAGTAAGGGTCATTAAACAGACTGGGAACTTTTCTTAGAAGCTCAATAGGCAACTATGAAAAATGTATTCATGTAAAATATATCCCACGTCAAATAAATAATGGCACGTTACTTAGAGTATCCTATAAAGTAGCAAATAAAAACGCATTGCTTCAAGATTTTGTATCTGAAATGTATTTACAGGAAATCGATGACATTGACTAGGGTCAAATTTACCACTTGGTCAATACGTGTATTAAAATGGTCAATCATTTTGGTAAAGAAATAAAAAAACTTTGTAAAAAGAATGTGTAGAATAAATATATTTAATGGACAGTGCTACATGAGGTTAACCAAATATTATATAGAACTACAAATCAATGAGAATTTCCTCGGGCATTAACTGTTAAAACTAGGGTGCACTTTGGGTATTCGTTGGATAACTTTATGTTGTTGTTTATTTGGTCTTTTTAACAGTTTCAGCACTGTGACAAGATGACAAAATTTTAATAAGACATTTTTAGAAAGCTAAATACAAACAAAGCAACGATGTTCAACGCAAATAAATAAATATGTATGTTGGTTTTATAAATAAAATAGTATCAGTAGAACTCATCTGGGATCTTGAGCTAGTGTGTAAATTTTGCAGTGATCACTTGTGCGTAGCCTTGATCTTCAACCACAAGACATTAATTTGAACAAAGATAATAAAAATATTAGACTATATATCAAGTTAAGGTGTTTCAAACATTGATAATAGTACACCATCATCATTGTTGTTGACAGACTTCAATTTTAAAAAATTAACTCTGCGCAAAATTGAAAATAACATTAATGCAATCATTACCTGAAATATTGTGTAATTCTTTGAAACAATTAAATGTTTACTTTGTGATCACTGATCATGAATAAAACCTTACACAATGGTCCAAGCTATTGAACCTCCACATTGGCCAGAATTAAGTTGATCAAAATTTGACTTTTGCTGAAATTTAAATCCAGAATCTGTATGGAAGGATTCATTTAAAAGAAAGCAATCATTTGAGCTTTTGATTAATATTTAGTGTAGAAAATAATGCTGTCACATGATGTCCCTTGAAGAATATTATTTGGACCGCATCCCAAATTAAACAAGTTTTAAATAGGATTTTGCTAAATGAATTTAATTGTAGTTCCATCAAGTTCATCGCCGTTGACATCTTCAACATCTGCTCTCATGATCGTTCGGATGAATGGCCCGCTCTTACTTTCTTCAATCTAGTACAAGTTTTAAATAGAATTATGCTAATTTAATTTAATTATAGTTCCATCAAGTTCATCGCTGTTGATATCTTCAAGATCTGCTCTCCTGTTCATTCGGATGAATGGCTCCCTCTTACTTTCTTCAATCTAGTGCGGTATGTCAACTCCAAGGTCTACTACATTCATCAACATGCACCATAAACAAAACAAGAACGTGTGACGAGCAATGGGAATATGTCTTACGTTTGGGATATGCTGTAGAAATATATGTATGTAAAGTAAATTATGGTCATTAATAGTTATATATTATTTTTAACAGCTAATGAAATGTTTTATATTAATAAATGCAAGGATAATACGTGACAATTGGCAATATTTTCATGCAACAAGTCGACTACAGCGTCCATGGTGACATGCATGACCTGTATCGAGCGAAACTCTGAATATGGAAGTTCGGCTATTTCGTACATTTTAAAGTGTAAGTTGTAATTCTTTATATATTTCATCATCATAAAATATTGAAAATGTCCGGAAAATTATGTATTGTGTGTGTTTGGATGCAAGAATTAAAAAAACAACAAAAAAACAGAAGATTCTCCATTTTCCTTTCGTTTTACAATAAAGACGTCATTCTAAGCCAGGTAGTCTATTCTCATGATATCCATTTTGGGCACTGTTGTATAGTTTTAAGGTTTTCGTAACAATTTTTTAAAACGCTAATGCTATCAATATTTTGTATTATTATCAATTTGTATCAATAATTCAAAAGAAAAATATTTTATTCAAATGAATTGCGTGGCAACCCCTGCCAACGCTCTTCTTAGCTTAAAACAGAAAGGGGGTAAAAAAATCTCAATTTTATTTCTTCAAACGCAGCTTTAAATTCATTTTTAAAAAGCAAATACAAATTTTAAAATTTCAGCCTTGAGGTGCACATGTTCTTTCACTGGGTCTACTAATTTTTAAATTTTATACCCCTGCATGGGGTAGATATTGCGCAACGTTCCCGACATACATACACACACATATACACTCTTAATTTCATTAATACATATTAATACATAAATATTATTATAGAATTATAAATATTCATTACTTTAAAATATTGTAGTACTAAAATAACTCTTTACCGACGATGTTAAAACGTTATTGCACTAATTTTAAAATACAAGTTTTATTAGCATAGTTTTAAGGGGTTTAAATTTGCATCTATTATAAAATTTGAGTGACAGTAAACAATATTTCTAAATCATTTAACAATATTTTGAGGCATACAACTTTTAGCTATGCAAAGTATAATTAATTTAAATCCTATATTTTCTTTTTTTTTTAAGCCTTTCCTATCTACCTCGGGGCGGTCGTCAAACTACACGTAGGTTTTTTCCCAGAGAACTATGAGCTCAAATTTCATTGGGATAACTTATATATATGTAAAACAACTTTCTACGTTGTAAAGAGTTCTTTTTTAATGCTGCAAACATAACACTTTAGTATTGAAATTTCCCTTCGTTGGTTCTTAGAGTCGTACAAAATATTTTTCGATTATGACCGAAACACATGGTGGATAATCTAACTAACAGACTAGACTTAATAAATTATGTGAGAGTTGTTATTCTTGTTTGGAATCTGTTAAAAATAGTATAATAGGTGGGTAAATCGACTGATATCTGGTTGACCTTAATGCTAGATGTGGTAGTCTCATTTCTCATATAAAATCTGTTATTTGATGTTACTAATATATTAAATTTTGTAAAAAATCTGATTAAAACATTAGACTTGATTTGGAATATGACTCACTGACTGACCTTAATGCGAGATGTAGTTTTTTCTACTAAATCTCTTGAGTAAATGTCGAGCATGCCAGTCGAGTACGCTATAGCTGGGATAGCTCTTTAAGTTACAGAATATGCCAGTCACGTATGCAAACGCTGGGCTAGCTCTGTAAGTAGCACTGGGCTAACTCTGTAAATAACAGAATCTTTCAGACATATATGCTAGAAATGACTTTGTAAGTAATAGGATATTTCAGTCAAGTACGCTTGCGCTAACCTAGCTTGTAATCAAACATGTCGGTCAAGTAAATTGACTCTGGGCTAGATTTACCTTTAACCAAACATGTCAGTCAAAAACGTTGCCATTTTGCTAACTCAACCTTTAACCAAACATGTCAGTCAAGTAAATTGACTCTGGGCTTACCCTACCTTTAACCAAACATATATGTCAAGTACGTTGACTCTGTGCTACGCATTCCTTTAACCAAACATGCCACTCAAATACATTGACGCTGTGCTCTGCCAGTAAAAGAACATTCTAGACAAGTATGATGACGTCATAAATCAGCCAGTAACATAACATGCCAGACTAGTAATCTGGCAAAGATATAATTCTACCTGTAAACATGCACGCTATTTGAGCACGCTGGCTCTGAATTGACTCTTCTGTAGGACAACGTTAAATCCACCTTTTACTCACCAAATAACTTGATTTATCACACTACATTAAAAAGTACCCCTGGCACCAGAAATTCTAGTTTAGTAAAACCTCATACCCCTAAAATAAATACCCTGGAATTTATGCAATAAATGATGGACTCACTCACCACTCGACCAGAAATACGCTGCCTAAATATGTTACTTAGTCAATAATATATTTTAAGCCCGCTTTGGTGCACGCATGGTCAGAATGAACTGGATTGCCAAGTATGTGGAGATAGGGGTCGGGTGTATTAAGGGGGTTTATACCCACTCTCCTTGCAAGAAAATGTAGGAACATTTTACCTAGATTCTTCCTTTCCCGCCTTACTATATGCAGGTATCCCGAACTGATACGCAGTGCAGAATAAAATAATGAAATAATCTATATTTGTTTGTTTCTAATTTTAATCTTCCTCCTTTAAATGAAAACTGTTTACCACCATTCAAGAGGGGTTAGGGGATTAGGGTGGGGGAGAGGAGACCCATGATGCATTGCAAGCCGGGGTCAGATCCGGTGTCACCGTATTAACGGTGGGTGAAGAATGGAGGAGATCAGTCGTTCTAAGACATCGACGAATACCAAAGGGACGGGTCATATTTCATATCCCGGGAGCGTCCTGTGACTGATTGATAACTTTTAGTGTTTTCATTCACACCGGCGTAAGGTGTTGAATTTGTGAAGTGCGCTGAGTGAATTGAAAACGACATTTATATCTACTGAGGAAGGTACGTTTGACCAAATACAACCATTATAATGTGTGTAAGTAGTAAGAACTTGAACTATTTCAACAACACTTATATCATGTGTGTATGTAGAGTAGATCTTGAATTTATCAACAACCCTTATATCATGTGTGTACGTAGAGTAGAACTTGAATTTCATCAACAACCCTTATATTGTGTATGTAGATAGACTAGATAAGGAATTATATCAACAACACTATTATCATTGGTTTGAGTTGCCTAGAACTTTAGCTACATCAATCGAGTGTGGTAGTAGAGAATAAATTCAAATTCACTAACAATCTTCCTTCTGTATATTAACAACTTTTAAATCTGAGCTACTTGAATATAATTTGAAATATGTCAGCTCGAAACAAGATGTTAGCTATTACTTTAATCAAATATATTCAATATTGCTCACATTTTAAGAATTAATAAAGGGAAAAAAAATCTTCCTGGTAATCATACTAAGTAGACGTATGGACAGTGACGATATTTTTACTATCATGTGAAATTCTATTTAATAGGGAACAATTAATTCGTAAAATGGTATGAAAGTTTGTGTATTTATTAACTATTGAAAGTTAAAATATGTAACGCAGTTAATATTTGATATTCACCTTGATTTGTCGATATTTCATTTATTGCTTGTTATAGCAACCACGCTGACTATTAACAAATATACACGAGTATGTTGAATGTTTTAATGTGGACCTTGAGGCAATCTTAGCCGCTCGTCTTCACCCATTGCTTTGGCTAAAGACCTATTTATAAATATGTTAGTTTTTTTTTGTGTGGGATAAATAGTTAACTGTAATTATGATAGTTGGACTAATAACTAGCTGTTCAGACCTCTTTATTTTATTGAAGTAGGAATACGAAACTTGTTTGTGTATTTACTGAATTTGGACCTCCATTTTGTATACTTATTAACTGATACATCTCAACTAGGGATTAAATGGCGCCCGTATATAAAAAAAAAGTTGGATTGGAGGCTAAACATATAATAAAAGTACACATATAAAGTGAGCGACAGGTAAAATGGAGGCAAATAAAGGTTGAGAAAAAACTTGCGTGAGAAAGAAGGGGAATGAGAGAACACGAGAAAATTGGAGGCGAAAAATAAACGTTGTGGAGAAATCGAATAAGCTATCTCGAAGCCAAAATAATTTTGAAAATTATGAAATAAAAAGGATGATAAATATTATGAATGAAAGACTGTGAAAGAAATATAGTGAAGGAACAAAGATTATAGAAAGCTTATATCAAAATAGTTATGTTGTGAGCGAGAGAGACAGAGAGAGAGAGAGAAATAAGGGAAATAAGAGAACCAAGATGAATAAGAAAGTTAGATAAAGTAAAAGAGAGTGAGATATAGAAGTAGATAAAGTAAAATTCCCATTGAAATAGAAAAAAATATAGATTATAGAGAAAACGCAAATGGAGATATATGGAGAAAGAAACAAAATATAGTGTATGAGGGGAAATATGACGGAAAAATGGAGAGTAAAAGCAAGAATGAGCTAGAAAATACGTGTGGGTAAGGAATAAAGATAGGTATAGCGATAGAGCGTAAGAATGAGAGTAAAAGTTAGTCTGAGATTAATAGCGAAGAGACAATAATTTTCCTTTATGTGGCAGATAAAAATTATATATATATATATGTATATTTCAAAATTTTCGTTACAAAGATGTATTTACACACGTCATAATTTATTCTATAGTCTTACTACCCACACATCTACACTAGTTGCATAGATATGAGAAAGCTATAATTTAGAGTAAATACGCCCGTATTTGTATGAAGGGAGAGGGTTGAATAATTTCATACCTCATTAAAATCAGTTGGGCTGGATTCAAAACCTCAGACTATTATTAAATAATGTATTTAAAATAAACCTAAATAAATTCAGATATTTCAGTACAAAATATTACAGGTTGTTTTTTCGATAAACTTTTTTTTATGTGCACTTTAAAGATACTATAAAAAATAAAATTCATGGTATACGACAGCAACAAAATCTTCGACTTTGACTTTGCTTCGAACGTTTCAAGCTTCACTTCGCATTTAAAAAGTGACCTTCACCCCTGACCTACACTCCTACCCTATTAATAGTTATAAGGTTTTAGGAGCTTATCTGTATCACAATGATGGCAATATGAAAGATTTTTTTTACAGTTACACGTAAGGTCATGTGATCTGAAACTGTCACTTTTGGTTAACATAGAGTAAATATCAATAAAATAATATTACTGATATAGTAGAAAGTTACTAATGTTGACTGAGGAAGAAAAATATATTTGTAGTTTATTCCTTCCAGATTCCTATTAAAGTAAGCTATCATAAACAGTCTTAAAACTTGGGAAAATAATTTAAATTTACTGTATTCAAATGATCTTAGTCTAGAGTAAAATCTACAGACGTGAGATATGCTGGGATATAAACCCATTCGGGTGCACTAATGATTATTTATCTCCATAGAGATGTCGCTAGTGTTTCACTAATTCAAACTTTACGAAAATGAGGGTGAATTACCTACGTGTTAACATTCTTATCTCTACTCCTTGGATAAAGTAATCTATCACCCTTGTGTTGAACGTATTAATGAAGATCATCCAGGACCGATATTATTTTCATTTTAGTACCATTCGTCTTACTTGCTGGTATATCCATCTGCAAGAAACGAGATTAGACCAAGACATCAAAATATTGACTTAGCTTGAACTTTGATCCCCATCATTTTTCAATCGTAGCTCCATAGTACCTTGTGCCATTTGTCACTACCTATTATAGAATAGAAAACAATTGGTACTTGGTACAGCTACAACAAATCAATGAACCAATTTCCAGGAGAAAATATGAGAAACCATGTGTGGAAGGGTGGTGAAGAAGGAGGAAGTGAGGGTGTGTGTGAGGGAGAAGCGAGGGTGTTTGCGTGTGAGAGGGAAGTGAGGCTGTGTATGAGAGGGGAGTGAGGGTGTGTGTGAGGAGGGAATGAGGTGTGTTTGAGGGATAATTGAAGTTTTTGTGTGTGTGTGTGTGTGTGTGTGAGAGAGAGAGAGAAAGAGAGAGAGAGAAAAAGAAAGGATGTCTGTGAGGGGTTCGGGGATTGAGTGTTGGGCTGAGGTGTGTGGGAGGGGGGTGAGGTGGTGAGTGTGATGTGAGAGTGAAGATTTGAAGTGTTAGGGGGTGGAAGGTGTGAGAGTGTGAGTGAAGGGTTCGAGAGAAGAGGGAGGGAGGAGTGTGGGTACATACGAAGTAGGGGGAGTGAGAGGGGGTGCCGGTGTGTCAAAGAGAGAGAGAGGGGTGGAGTAAGAGTGGGGGGAGTTTGGTGAGCTAGAATGAGTGTAGGGGTGTGTTTGTGAGGGAAAGTGTATGAGGGGGTGTCCAGTGGGTGTTGAGGGTGAAGAGTGTATATATAAAGCGTGGGACGATGGTGCGTGTGTGAAGGGTCAGAGTGCAAGACTGTAAATTTAAGGGGCTGGCCCCCTCACTTCCTATCAAACTAAAGCTAGAAGGTTTGGCAACCGGTAACAGAGAGAGCGAAGATAAATCTTTTTTCCATAAGACCTGCAGTTCTCTCAGCTATGAAATTAAATGTAACGATAAAGTTCAGCTCGGATATCGGAAAGGAGAAGTAGACAGCTACCCCCCTAAAAACATGCATGTTAATGTTATTCAATTGCAATGAGAGACTACTTTATTAATTATTTAAATCTTAAAATAAAAACGTATTCTTAAAATTTGTTAGCTTCAATATTAACCTTGTGAATCGCCTTCTTTTATTTAAGGTTATGTAAAAAATCGGTCAAAAATTGTTTACTTCGCTGAGTCAAATATTTTCAACTTTGTACAAACATCCATCTGCGTAACGTACTTGTTTTAAGAAGATTTTGGTAAAATAAACTTAGAGAATTGAGAAATGAAAGTTGATAATTAAAATTTAAGAATGGGCTGCCAAACAAGACAAATCATACAAACAAACAATCAATTAAATCAAAAGGCAAATTTACTATTTAAAAAAGGCATGCACAGCTTAAAAAAACAAAAAAAAAATGTAATAATAGTAATCCTAAAGTTAAATAGAATTTAATGATTCGAATGTAATTTTTTCAAATCTTTCATAACTTATTTTATGTGAGGTGTAAATTAATTTGGTGGGGTCCTTAAAAGAAATTGCAAGTGTTCATCCAACTGTTGAATAGAGAATTATACTTCCATAATAATATACTTTTTACGTTACTTATTAATTTTGGTATTTATCTATAATTCTTTTTTCATGGATAGAGTTTGCGGGCTGCATAAAAATACGCCGCGAGCCACATGCGCTGTAATTTTCCAAGGGTTGCTTTAAAGTATTAGATATGATCTTAAGATCTTGTAAACCTCTTGTAACAATTTACTAACATTATTGGAAGTGTGACGGGATAACCAGACAAGAAGTTTAACAATCATAGACATAGTTTGTTTTATTTAGGACAAAATAGAAGGTAAATACATAATTAGAGCAAAATATAACAATAAGGCGTGAAGCGTTTCTCTTCTCAGATTTAAATAACTCTATTGAGATAAAGGAATTATTTTATATTACAATATCTGAAAATAAAAAAGGGAAACATATAGTTATATTCTTGTTGTCAGTTCAACAGTAATATTAAACGCCATCATGGGTGTCTATGGTTCCCTCGGTTATAGCATTAAGTGCAAGCAACGATACTACATTGCAACTATTAGCATACTTCTAAATTTAGGCAATAAAATATAAATATTTACGCGCCTTTAGATCTAAAGAAATCAACATAACGTTGAACCAAAACAATAGAAAGACTAAGACGTAAGGCCAAGTCTCAACTCTAACACCTAAGTGCCCTGTGCTCTCAGTTAAATAGATAACTAAATAATCCCATATACACTAAACACGCAAACTAGAAAGGACGGGCGGTAAGCCCGAGACGCCGAGTACTCCAAAGCGTGACCAAAAATATATACATGTAATTAAATATACATTATGTAGGTATAACAAAACGAAATAGTACAATTAGAATGAATTAAACCTCGTACAGCGTGGAACCTCAATCGTTTCCGGCCGGCCGCGGATCGAGTCCCGAGCCGACAGTCGGTTGAAGGCTCCGCTTAGTCAGTTGTGCCATTTGGAGAATGGAGGTCAGAGCTCGGTCTTTGGTGTTGCGAGTTTGTGTTGTCGCTCATCACGGGTGGTGAGTGTTGACCCATTTGATATAATGTCAACTTGTAACTCGTTACAATCTGTGAGTCCATACCATGATCAATTAACCGGTTATTTAGTTACAAGATTACGCTAGAACCATAAAACATATCTAAATTTTGTTTTCTGCAGTTTACACTTGAAAACAGTGGCATCGGAATCAATTTAATAGTTCTTATATTTTTAAATAATTATATTTAAAAATATTCATTATAATTGTAGTAAGGAGAAATATGAAATTATAATACAAGGAACGTACTTAGATGTTACATTTACTTAGATTGATTGACCTAAAGAAGTTATGCCAATCAATTTAGGTAAATGTAACATCTAAGTACGTTCCTTATACTATATTTAAGATTAAGTTTATTATATTTTTAAAAATATGGTGAAACTGTTTCGCTGATCTTAATTCTATAGTTTTTTAAGGTGCAATACAGTAAAGTAGGGATATTATTTTTGAATACATCAATTAAGGGGGACAGTGGATGGTCACATCTTTTTTTGTATATATATGTATTGTATTTTTTGGAGTGAAGAATGTTAAGACATTGCCAGGTGCCAACATCAATTCGGACCACAACCTGTTAGTGGCTTACATTGAAATAAGACTGAAGAGAATCATCAATATTATAAGGAGAAAACCAAGGTGGGACTAAGAGAAATTAAAAAGAAAGAGTGACATTGTGAGAAATTCAACTGAACAAATGTTAAGTGGGGTGACAGAAGAGAGTATAAGTGCAGAAAGGAAGTGGAATAATGATTGAAAATTTTTTGATGGTGCTAAATGACAATGTTGAAAATGTGAAGAAGACTGCATGAAAGCCCTGGGTAACAACAAAAATGTTTAATAAAATAGAGTAAAGAATTAAATTTAAAAATGTCAACAAAGAACAATATACGTGGTTAAACAACGAGTTAAGGAGAGAAACAGACAAAGCGAGGGAAAACTATATAGAGAAGATGCGATGAGATTATCGAAATGCAAAGAAAAATACCTCATGTACCAGAAAGTAAAGGAGCTGGTAGAGAATGAAATTAAAGGTGTGAAAACAATAAAAATATAAAAAACTCTTCAGTTGGTTTTTTTGTTCCAATCGTCTGTTGAATATTATGCAGTACATAAAATTCCTTACCTATTTACAAAAAATAATTTTAAAACTTACTCTTTATATAATTGCAAATAAAATTAAACTTTAGATTGAAACATATATCATAGTGTTAAAAAGAACAAGATAAAATAAAATTTAATTTTGGTAACTGAACCCAGGTCCTTTAGCTGCAAAAAGTTCTTTTTGGTTTCCTCATCTTCTTTTTATATTTTTTAAGCCACGTATGCGTCTACGTGGTACGGTTTTAAGAATTTTGCATTAATAATTCCGATTAGTCTGTCCGTCGTTTGGCAGTGTATCACATAAGCATTTTCATATTTTATACCTACCTACAACTCTGCCAGGCCCGCAATATAATAAATAGGTGGAGTTTTTATATTTCTCTATCAATCACTGACAATAACTTGTGCGTTTTTATCAGTACCAACTGTCCGACTTCATATTATGCCACCTTTGGAAACTTCTTATGCTTGCAGATTCACTGTCGTGCAATTCTCTCTTCCCTGTTCCGAACTTGGTCAAGTTTAGCACTTTGTGATAACTCTCGTCAAGCAGGAAACACCAATAGTTCCTCCAACTTCCGTGGTGAACGCTATCCAAACATCAACTCGCATGGTGTGAAATCAGTGGTGGAATGTAGGGTATGGTTGATGCAGTCTTCAATTTTGGTGACGTGAGTGGGCTATGACACGTGGCTCAACATCCGGCCCAACTACCTATGTACGCGTTCTAATACGTTATATTCTGGATGGTAAATGGACGTGTGACCAAATTTTAAATCATGCTCCTGGAGCTTTTGTCTCCAGTGCTGGCTGATAAATTATGGTCCTTGGTCAGAAACCACCTGATGTGGCCTACATACATCTTGCATATACTCCTCCATGATTCGGCATACAACGATCCTACCGGTGAACTTTCATATTACATAGAATTTGACGTATTGAGTGCACAAACCCATGACGCCAAAAATTTACTTAGCTCTCCTTATTCCGGTCGGTAAGGGGCCGTATAAATCTACATATACTTTCTCCAAAGGGTTGGTAGTGGTCGCTACTTGTAGTCGGCCCTCAGTTTTGATATGGGGAGCCTTTGTTTTTTGACACATGTCACACACCTTCAATACCTCTGCCACGGTTCGACTGATAGCTTCAAACACACACTACTCCTTCATCACCTGATATATTTTTTAGGACCAAAATTGCCATATTGTTATGGTAGAAATTTATCATCGACGCTACTCTCACTTTAGGAATGGTCAACCGCCTTTCGAAATGTTGGCCTATTTGCTTATAGAGTACGCTATTATGTAGTTAATATTGTTGAAATATTTTCATCAGTGGCGAGCCTGATTTTATTGTTCGGATGATCGGGCCTAGTTTTTCGTCGTGCTCTTCCTCCTGGATAAGGTCCACAACAAATTCCTTTTCCTAATTTTTTTCTTGCTGTGCAACTCATGACCTTTAACGTCCGCACCTCTTCTTGAACTGGACACGATAGTGGTGGGTATCGTGAGAGTGTGCCCAAAACAACCTGTTTTTTTGCCGGAATCATACTTTATTTGAAGGTTGTACCCTTTCAAGTATAGCACCCACCTAGTGAGCCGTCCGTGTAACCGTTTACAGCTTTTGAGATACGAGAGTGGCTTGTGATCCATGATTATGGTGGTTGGGCAATCATATATATTATATAACCTAAATTTTTAATATGCGAAAATAATAGCTAGCAGCTCACGTTCCTTTGCACTATACCGCTGCTGCTCCGTGCCACTCAGTACGTGACTGACAAGAGCAATCGGTCCTCTCTGGTCTTCTTGGGTCGAGTTGAAACAGTTCTGCTCCTATTGAATATCCGGACGCATCACATAATATATACATGTATCCCATGAAATCAGGATGTAACAATATGATAGTTTTAACAAATGATGTTTTGATCATTGTTAAGGCCTCGTCTTCCTTTGTGGCCCACTTACAATAGGTATTTTTCTTGGTTAGGTGTAAAAGGGGTAGTACCAGTTTCCAATGGTGTCGTATAAATTCACGATAACAAATGATGAACCCTAAAAATGCCTATAGCTGTTTAACACTCTTGGGTGCCGGAAAATTAACAATAGCTTTAAGTTTTTTCAGGGTCAGTCCACAATCCTTGGGGAGTTATTATATAGCTCGAAATCTAATTTTATTGGTTAAAAAAACTGTAGTTTTTTAAAAAATTTACTGTAATTCCTCCCTTTGATGGTTTTTTTAAGACTTATTTAAGTTTATTGCAGTGATCAATAAAGTAGGATGAAGATATAAGCAAATCATCAACGTACATTACTATCCACGATATGATATCCTTTCCTAATACCACCTCTAGTCCCCTAATAAACTTGCTTACAGATACTGATAGGCCGAGCGGTAACCTTGTAAAACAATATGTCGTCCCATTATATAGAAAGGCCGTATACTCCCGTGATTCTGGTGCCAATGGAATTGGCCAACCCGATGCATTTAATTCTAGAGAAGTCATATATTTGCACCCCTTGAATCTCTGTAGTAGCTCTTCCATTGGTGGTGGCGTTTCGTGATCCGGTACAAGTATCTCACTCACTATTCTCGCATCTAAACACAATCTCACCCCCCTCCCCCGTCTTTCTTTTTTACTACTACTATGGGATTGATTATATCTAATTGGCATCTTTGAGTAATTCCCCAGTTCAATATTTGCGTTAGCGTTTGATCCACTGGTTCTCTTTGGCTGTACAGCACTGGATAAGCTTTACAAAAATAAAGGCGAGTTTTCTGTCACCTCCAATTGACAGGTATATCGAAGATTTAGGCCTGGCCTCTCTGAAATGCTTCCTTGAATTGGTCAAGGATTTCCCTTAACTCCTCACGCTGGTTATCATTAATTCCCGTTATTTCTTTCAATTCCCCATCAATAATGCGGTGTATGGTCTCGTTTTCCTCTCCTACACTAGTTCCTCCTTGGTTTACTTCTTCATTACACAACTCGGTAGATGCTTTGAAGTTGTTGACCCTTAGATTATAATTACTAACCGATTTATTATACCCTAACTTACTATAATTACGGCTGTATTTATTTGTTGCAGGAACGTTATGTTTGTTTGGTAATGTTTCAATTGAGTGTAAGACTTCCACCAGTGGTATTACGTCAATACCAAACTCTTCCCGTCTTGATTATTGAGTACGTTAATCGGTTCCCTTTAATTTGGAATTTTATTGGTTTTCATTTCCGAACCATAATATTGAGACTCTTTAGTGTTGTGAACAGTTTTTGATTTAATTTCTTTGTCTTGAGCACTTCTTTGATACGTATCGTGGAACATTTTGAGTTTCCCCTCACTTCCTCTCTTATTAGTTCCCGACTACCCTTCTGAGAACTACCTTTGCCTAACTCAGCTGTCCTATTAGGAAAACTCATTAAAAGATTACTTAAAGCCTCTACTCTCGGACTCTAATTCTATATTTTTTGCTGTTTCCTGTCCTGAAGTATTAAACGACTTTTCTGTCTTACTTTCAATTGCCGCATTTGGCTTACAGTCGACTTGCCGACATACCCTTAAACTATGTATAGTTTGTTCTCTTATAGACGGTATTTTGATCTTTTTCAAATTCTGCTGATATTTGACCGTTTTGGTCACATAATTTATATGTGCGCTCTTGGTTTCCAACCATTCCTTTCCGATAAGAGCTGGACTGGATAAATCTTTAATCACTAAAAATATATAATTTATTCCTCTACTCCCTCAAAATTTACTGTCAAAAACTTGTTTGTTTACCTTAGTCGTTTTCCCCCCGGTAGCGCTTAACAAAGTGACATATTGGGTAGGGTTGGCAACCTATGGTCCTGGTTTTTCTCACAAGTTTATTGATATGTAACTTGGGACAAACCACTAACTTGAGAACCCGTGAATACTAGGAAATTAATCTTTTCTTTTACTACGTGGCGCTGTATTTTTGCTGATTTATGTAGCTTTACTTTTAAGTGGATCTCTTCTTCATCCAATAAGTCCACTCTGGAATCATTTATTGAAACCGTATGGATTTTAGCGGTACTCGATACTTGTTTCAATACCATTTGTTCTGTGGCCCTTTCTTGTTTCCGTACTTGACCGTGCGGATCAAAGTGATCAAGATTGACCAGTTTTTTGGCGACTCGTTTTGGTATCTTCTTCCCACTTCCTTTGGTTCACCTGGATGTTCCTGAATTAAATCGAATTGATCTGGATCCGTGTGCACCTCCGCTCTAACCATTCGCACACTCCTCTGTCCTGTGTGTTGGTCGCCATCTTGTTTCATCTGATTCGTACGGTGGCAACCTCGGTGATGGTCTGGATTGTTGGTCCCTGTTCCTTGGTTGATTCCATTGGTTCTCACTATTATTGGTTTTGTAGCGGTTCTGGTTATTTTCATTCTTGTCTGACCTTCCCACTAGTGATATGGATGGGGATTCTAAGTTTCTACCTGCTAGTGTTGCATAACTCCTGTTTCTACTGCCCTAATTCCTATCTCTATTTACATCCCATCTGTTGCGAGCATCTTGTCGGCAGTAGTCCAGGAGGTGTGAGAAAAGTTTGCTATATTGACCTCGCCTAATTGTTCCTATGCTACCATACGTTTTGTCCTTTCAACTCAAATATCATGATGAAAAATTATCAAAATGAAATATGATTGTGCTTAGTCAGGTAGTACTAATTAAAACTTATTGATTTGACACTTTAACATAGTGAAGTGGGGTAAGAATTGGTTATTTTATATTTTAAGGCTCAAATAAAGTGATATTTTTTCATCTGTTTAAGATAAAGAAGCTTAAACAAATCACAGATGGAACTATTGACTGGCTATTGATAAGCCAAAATTAATACCATTCATAAGATAGTTGGGTCGAGACAGAAAGTTGACAATTTTAGATTTATTATTATTATTTTCTTTCAGATGCAATTGGTGATTATATGTAGATATGTGAGACGGAAATGTTTCCATTAATTTTTCCCAGAATAGTAGATTTGGTAAATTTTCAATTTTTTATTTAATTCAAGCTTTTTAAATTAGTTTTAATAAATCTATCACAAAAAATGCATTTCTTGTCTTACACTCACGTATCGGCTAAATAACTCGATGAGTTAATGTGTCACTAACATTGGGTTTTTACATTGGT
This sequence comes from Timema douglasi, assembly GCA_901482245.1. Lineage (NCBI taxonomy): Eukaryota > Metazoa > Arthropoda > Insecta > Phasmatodea > Timematidae > Timema > Timema douglasi. The sequence goes on from CABEEJ010001520.1 coordinate 102,285, forward strand.
CATATAATTATGTTGATAATTTATTATTATAGGGAAATTCTTAAGAAATATATCATATCTCCTGAGATATAATGATCTAAAAACTTAAAAGAAAATTTGCATCCTTAATTTACATTATTTATTTGGACATTATTTTATATCATCAATAAGATTTTTTAAATAATTTTAAGGTTGTCTTGAGTATTTGCTAACATCCTTTGCCCCCATCCCACAGTCATCCTTCAACACACTATTTCAGTACTTCTCAAACTTTTTTTAGACTGTACCCCTTGGCCATGACTATAAAAAAATATGACAACTTGGTAAGTTATTGATTTATTTAATATATCGGGAAAAATGATCTGTAATCAAAATATTTCAAATGTGACAAATCTAATTAGAGATAATCCTACTGTAATAGCTTTAACATTATCTTTTATAGAGAATCGTTATGATCAGTTAAAAAAAAATACTGTAAAAAGTCTTTAGAAAAGTTTTATATATTTTATTCACAAATTCGTTCAAAAATAAAGAGAAAAGGTAAGCCTAAACAAAATATTTTCAAATCAAAATTTTTAATTGTAATTCTGGAGCTGATATATTATGAATCCCAAGATTTTAAATGAAAGGGGTGTGGCTGCTTGGCTTATCATAACTTTTGGATGTCTGGTGGTCCAGTTAAAACTTTCAAGAGGAGGCCCGACCCCAAATTTATCCCATTACGGTAATTATTTGTTTGGTACAACATGGGTGAAAAACCACTCTCAGAGAGAGATGTTGTCAAGAAAGGTATACTAAACTGCTAATGAAGAAGGTGTCAAGTAGAGGGTTGAAAATTCTCTGAAATCAGTCTCCAGCAGAGAGCAAATAGGATAAAAGAGGGGTGCCCAGATAACGGTAACTTCCAACAATTAGGGTTTTTCATAAGTCTCTTGTCATTTTGCCCATTTTCCCCTGAGAGCTTCTTGCGTACACCGTGAAAGGTACCCATGTACCCCAGTTTGAGAACCACTGCACTATTGGATGGATTTGTGTGTATAAGTTTTAATCTCTAGGTACCACCTCCTCCAAACAAGTTCTTTCATCTAGTCAATAAATCACAATCCACCACTGCGGAAGATTTTCATTTCTAATCATAAGTCAAAATAATCTCAAGATAATTTTAAATAAGTGCATATATTTACAAGATAATTAATAAAGCTTACTTAAAACCTTATTTAATATTTAGTTGTTTTTTTTAAATTTTTTTTGTTAAGAATATTAAATCAATTTAATACCTTCAGGTTGGATGAAGTTTGTTGAATTTTATTAAATTTGCTATATTTAAAATTTAGTCAATAAACAGTGGAGACAATAGTAATGTATGACCCGCTTCAGTGGCCGCATGGTCTAACGCGCTACTCTCGCAGTAGACTAGACTACAGATGACGGGGAGATCAAGGTTCTAATCTCATTCGAGTGTACTAGGTTGGTTTTCCAAAATGGTTTTCCATCCTCCCTTCACGCCAATGCGTGTACACTTACTAAAATGCAACCCCCCTGATCCCGAAAACTCCTAAGCCTGAAAACCATCAGCGTGATTAGTAAATTACATAAGCCAATAGCCCGGACGGGTAAGACGCGGTGCTAAAAATAACTAATGCGGGGTATTTTAACGAATGTTCTTTCAATGGCATCGGAGAAACTGATCAAATTCAAAGTCTTTGAATCAAATTATACTTTTAAAAATTAATATTTTTAAGTAAAAATATATATATATTTTTGCAAACATTGAAAAGATGTAACAATATTATCATTTTTCGACATTTATAATATTTATCAAAATAACAGATGTAGGTCATATAGGTTTACTTACGAATACATGAAAGTAGGCCTAGAAATTTGTTTTAACAGTATGAAACCATCCCATCCTTCTTTCCTTGTTTTTACTATGCAATCAACCGCAACTAGAGGGCAGTGAGTAATTTTTCAGTGTTTCGGGTAGGAGATAAAACTGTAAGCGAGTCACAGTTAAGGCAAACATTACAGTTCATTCAGAAATCCTCTGATAAGCCTTAGGGTATATTACTCCAAACATGGCATTCAACCTACCAGAGATTTTCTTAATGAAGTGTAATGAATGTTTGTCTTGGGTATGTATTGTTTACCATGTAATCTCCTGTCAAAATCACATTGGAGATAATCATTAGTCAGATTCTTATTGGGGGAGAAAATTTGACATCTACAAAAGTTAGTTTAACAACTGTCATACGACCCAGCTTCGGTGGTTGCATGATCTAAGGCTGCACTCTCGTGTAAGACTAGACTTTCGATGACAGGGATATTGGGGTTCAAATCCCAATCGAGTGTACTGAGGAGGTATTTCAAAAATGGTGTTTCACTCTTCCTCCACGCAAATTATGTTACAATTACTCTAAGTTCAGCCTTACTTATCCCTAACTGAGTAGCGTAATAGTATTGTCACAGGTGTATAACCTTAACCAGTAGTAAAACGTGGTGATAAAAAACTAACCTATATAAGTCATGCTATCTGCAACGGTCACTTTCCATATATGATATACATTTCCATAAAAAAATAATATTAAAGTAATATAATATGAATGTTAACAGCTAAAAAAGTTTGTATTTACTAAAAGGTTTTTGCTTCCAGAAGAGATATTTTTAAGAACTGTTGCATGTATCCGTGAATGTAAGCTCTCTAAAAAGTTATATTTAAAATTATGTATCACAGCAGGAGAAATTTCCCTTAATAGATAAGATGGTAGAGGAGTATCATATTAATCCTAATGTCCAGCCTTCGAGTTTCTCATGCCACATTACATTTTAAAATATATTATTACTTGAGATAAATTTGACATAATTTTTACCCAAACCAGGGATCACACAACTCAAGGCATTTCATCTCAGAGTAGACTGGATTGCCCGTGATGAAGGGGTTAAGGTTCAAATATCAGCTGGGGGAATTGAGTATCATTTGTCACATAGTTGTTCTACCCCTTTTCCACACCCATGCGGGTGTAATTTGCTCAAATTTCCCTTATTTATCTATATCCCATTCATTAATCCATAAATAACCGTAGAGTTAAGGTCGTCCTTAAAACAAACGTTTTTAAATTTATGTCATAGTATTAAAACACTATAAATCGTATGAAGTAATTATTATTCTAAACAAAGTACGTAAAATAACAAACCTCTATTAATGTTGAATTAAATACTATAAAAATGAATTAAACTTTACGTAAAACATATAAATACCATACTTAGTAATCAAAACATTTCGTTACTTTAAAATAGGCTATTTTTTTAAGCATGTTTGTGTATTTTAACATATCTGTAAATTTGAAATAACTTCACTATACTAGCACTTTAGGAAAATGTCTATAAAAGGCAACACTACGTCCACAGCTTATTCATATGATGTTTTCCAATAGATATCAGCACCATCATGATTATTCCCTGGACTTTGATGACATTGATATTCGTGGTGATGACGAGCGCGTTGCCAGTCAACAGAAAGAGGTCTTGCGGCACACAGCTGGCGGACATATTGTCCACAGTGTGCGCGGGACGGGGCTACAATACTCCGTACGCATTCGACATCGAGCAGACAGGTTCGCACAGTCAAACACAGATTTTTTTATTCCTTCTACTGTAATTAAAGGGTTATTTAAATAATAAACTGAAAGCAATGAAGAGGAAGAAAAACGTAGTGGGAGAGCCATTTAAAGATAATTGGAAATAAAAAACCTTAATCAAGCCTTAAATCATATTAATAAAATCAATTATATTTATTACTAAAAAATTCCACAAACAATTTTTGATTTGCTATATTTACAAAATAATGGTTGATGGCTTATTTTATTCTATGATAGTAATTTTAATTTTAATAAATGTATTATTTGTCACATTTGTTATACTTATAATATTGCACATACAACAATAATAAATTTATTTATTTTTACGCCACGTCTTGTTTTCTAAGCTATATACATTTAAAAAACTATAATAGGGTTAGAATGATAGAGGTTGAATTTAGAAGAGAGTTTTTTTATGAAGAAAGAATAGTTAACCATTAGTCAAAATCCCATTCAGTACCCCTGTATGGGATTCGATGGCCGGACTGCACTTCATTGGCAAACCCAACTAGATGAAACTGAAGTACCAACTGTTGGTGTGTTCACCAATGGGGTTGACATTACTGAATGACTTTTTTTGTTTAGCCTGTGCAAGTATTACACTTTGGATGCATTTGACAGCTTAGCTCAATCGGAAGCAAGTTTCCCTAGCTTGTAAATAGGGGTTAACTGGCAATAGAAGTGCAAAACACTCGTTGATACCTTTATCAATGAAGTCAAACACGCACCTTTAGTTTATTGTTGAGATGGACAAAGAAATACTAGCGTATTGACTCAAACTTTTAACAATGATCTATAAAAAAGGTTGGTTTGTCGTTCATGAATATATAGTTCAATGCCCTATAAAAATTATGTTACAGGCAAATACATTTATTTTTGCAGAGATTGACATCTAAAAGGACATTTTTTCTTACCAAAATCATTATAGTTGGATTCTAGCATGAAAAACAGGCCTTTCAGATGTATATTCGTACCTAAATCAGTGTAGAGATAGCAGACTAACTACAGGTATTCACCGATACCTTCCCGATTGACCACTCACGTTGTATGTAGCATCAATTCAAAAACAGTCATATATAATGTCATAGTAGTTTAAAACAGGATAATATCATATATTTGTGTTTTTATTTAGTACCTTTAAAAGGTATGTTTAAATTTTATTAAATGCGTAAGTTTAAATTTAGGGTGGGAGAAAGGTGTACCCAAGACCTTCCTTTTGGCTACGTAAGCTGATTTAGTACAATTTAAGTAATTTAATAGTTTTATATTAATTATTATAGATAGCCTTATATATTATTTTATTTTTAAATATGCCGTAATAGGGACTTAAAAATTGCTACTTGATACTGAATCTTCAGTACCCTTCCAATAAAATGGTATTATAGGCTATAAAAAGGGCGTGTTAAACCTTGGTATCAAAAGTGCAAGTGTTTATTTTCAGAGGCCCCAATATCTCCTAAATCAACCAAGCGCCCTGGCAGAGTGACCCGTGGTATAACTCACGAGTGCTGTATGGTGGGTTGCAGTTGGAAGGCCATGGAGGAATACTGTCTTCCTGGCAACGCGGAAAACAAGTAATTATTTGACCTACTAACTCAAACAAATATTCATTGGAAGTAGTCCTTAGCCACCATTTCATGGCATCCATATTGCCTCGTTTATGGGTTAAATATAGGTAGCATTTGTACTTAAAAGGGGAGGGACACTGGTGTTAGAGGGACACCACATGGAATTTTATTCTGTGTAATTCAATTATAAAATGTGACTGCTATAGCCATAATAAATCAATTTCCTTTACATACATTTTCTTTGTGATTCCCAAAGGATTTCAAACAGACTAATCATAAATATAGGAATATTTACACTAAGTAGTGTTGGTGTTTTTTGGATAACATTTTGTTTAGGCATAGGCTACTTTATTTTGGAGCAATAAGGATGGATTTAAAAAGAATCACAATCTTATAAAATCGTTTGAATCGTATTGTAATAGTCTATTTTAGAGGATTGTTATTAAATTTATTTTAATATTTTATTACTTTTTACAAAACTTTCTTCGTATTATTATTATTATTATGTGTTCTATCTTACGACAGGTCCATTCCTTTTGTCGTTGAACTTAGGCCGCCAATGCAGCCTATCCTCTGCCTCCTCCTTCAGCTCCCAGAATGTACTTCTTTCCTTCAAGGCATCTAATATTTGAATCATCCTTCTTCCTAAGCTTCTCTTTCCCTTAACCTTCATTTCTATGACGTCGTGCAGAAGATAGTTCCTCCTGAGGACGTGTCCAGTCAAATTTGCATTGCACCGAAGAAACACATAAAAAAAATTCTCTTCTCGCTCTTCCTAGAACTTCATTTGCCACCCTGTCTGTCTACCTAATCTTCTCAAGTCTTCTCCATTACTATATTTCAAAGATCTCCAAGTATTTATTTTCCATCTTTCTAAGGATCCAATTTCTGCTCCACACAGTGCGATGTTCCAAATTTAGCATTTTGTCAGTTTCTCCTTTGTTCCAAACTCATCTTGCTGGTCAGCAGTAACCCATTCCAGTTGAAAGCTTCCTTGGCCATAGGCAGCAATGCTCGACCTAATTTCCTTGGTGCAGTAGGCATACTTTGACAGCAGACTCCCCAGCTACTTAAACTCCTCTATGTTTTCAAACTCCTGGTTTACACTTTTGTTTCTCGGCGTCTCTTCATTTTTTGAAATCACCATAACTTTTGACTTCTCAATGTTGATCTCCATGCCATATCTTCTCCCTCTCTCCATGCCGGCTCATCATTTACTGCAACTCTTCTTTATTTCTGCTCAACAATGCTAGATAATCCACATATACACACCCTCATATTCACTATCAACACCATCGCATCTCATCGGGACATGGAAAGAAACTACCCGGAAGGGAAGTACGATTAGTAGGCCTACATTCGGGTGTTCCCTGGGCAGCGGTATATTAGTACTGGCTAATCTTTCCACAAACTGGGCTACGAGCGATGTGGTCCATTCACCCAATATTATATTTATTAAAAAAAACACTTTATTTTACTAAGATTTATTCATATACTATGTATTTAACTATTTTTGTTAATCTATAAGCAAAATTATTAAACGTTTGGATTGTGGTTTAACCCATGTTTAACTGAGTGTTTAATTTATACTAAACTCGATATTGTACACAAAGAACAACCGCTACTAAACTTTAAAACTTTTTACATATTTATCTTCCTTAGACACAATATTGTGTTTTAAATAGTTACAATTTATTTTAAATTGACTATCCATAACAAGGTGTGGTTGACGTTAAATTAATCATGCAGCATAAACTAATTGGCCACTTTTGTCAACGAGGACGTGCCTTAGATGGTTGGTCAAACTACAAACAACTATATTATATTATCAAAAATCAATATTTAAAAAAAGATACAAACACTTATTAAAATATATCAAGTTGGTTAAATTTTCACTAAAAATATTATTAAAACTAGCTTTGATTGAATTAACTTTTTCAGGGGATTGATTATTTATAATGCTGATTTATCTAAACCATGGATAAAGAAGTTCAAACAATTAATCAAGCTCATGTTTGGCATAGATAAGTTCACACAATAACTAAGAAACTGCCAAGAAGATTGTTATACTGGCACTATAAATGCAACACTACAAAACCAAATATACTGATGTTGGCATTAAGCATATTCAAAGAGGATTCTAAAAAATAATAATCGATGTTGACCAAACTTGGTCAAGTATATTGTCAGTCTTTCCTTTGAATGCCATTGCTGTGCACTTTGATTTTGATTAGCTCTTGCTGCCAAATTATGCAGAAGTTCTTTTTGTTATAAATATAAAAACAAAGCACGCTATTAATTTTTTGTATAGTAGAATTAAAAAGTTGTCCTTATTTTACACTAATCTTAAATTGGCGCACTTATACTTGTGATGCAACACTATTTATTCAAAGTTTTCAAACTTAAACAAATAAAAAATCTGTATGAAATTATTTTGAAATAGTTAAACTATAACTACCTAATTATTTAATAAATATTATAAAATATTAACTCATAAGCATTTAAAACATTAAAATACTTGTTTAATTTCTGTGGTTGATTACATTTGATGTAGAAGTGTTCAATATATAATTATGGTTTAACATAAATTGATCTAAGTGGCCAATGAGTATATATATGTAACAACGATTGCCACAGCTGACGTTAGCATATAAAAGTAAGAGAACACCTAAACAAATTATTTTCAAAATATTAAGTAAAAACACGTTAAGGTAGCACGTACAGTTTCAGTTAAAATAACAAATGCATTTTTTTTAAATAATGAGCATTTTAAAATGATATTATTGAATCCTACCACAATGAACAAAGATTTCATATTATAATCTTTTACACAATATTCTTTATATCAATTTTTAAAATAAGTGTAATTAAGGCAATTATTATTACGACCATTACGACAACTATAACGATTTTATACAAACAATTTCCCTATACGACAAAAGCCTTCAAAATAATATTACAAAATATTAAAAAATTCACAGTAAAAATCTTATATATAATTTAATTTTTTTCAACATAATTTAATAAAAGATGTTTTAAATAGTATAATTTACTATACAATATATCTAAGTCCAATTTACTGTCTAGTTTGTAAATAAATAATTAACTATTACTGATTTTGTCAAAACATGTTTTATAAATCAAGTATTATTTATGGTAATACTTTCCGTTCAAATAAAATAGTAAATATTGATTTATATTCGGTATATTTTTAGTTTATCTGTATAGTAACCATTAAAAGTCAAATTATTAGAATCTATTATTTACAATGATAAGAATGTGTTCGATTTGTGATTTTTTCCTATACACACAATCTCTCGCCAATTTATTAGCTCACCCTTCAGAAAATGAGCAAGATATTATAATTTCATTTATTTGTTATATATTTTAATAGCACCAATTTTACATTTCAATAATTTATAGTCAAACAAATATTAAGTAATTAAAAACATTTTTACCCCAAAATAATGTTGCCATTATATTATTTAAATTAGAGCGGGGCCAGGAAGCTCTTCAAACTTAAGCCCAGTAAAAAGTATATGGGAACTATAAATTTTAAAGTAAAAAATCCCTAACACGATATTAGTCGAAAATATTGGCTATTCAATGCGCTGAAATCATACCTCGCAAAATTCATTTGGTTATTAACACATAGAGATTAAAAAAATACGAATATTTAAATAACATAATTGCAAAGGAGTCTAACGTCTTTGCTCAGTCGGTAGCGTGTCTGTCTACTAAGATAAGAGTTCCGGTTTCGATTCCCAGCATGGCCGAAAAATTTATAAATGGTGAAATGTGGGTTTACCCTTCCTCAGTGATTAATTAACGGCCGGAAACTGGATTCTGTGCCTTTTTTAATCCTGAGTTAGCTTATAAAGCATCTGAAACTACGACAGACCTAGTAAGCAGGGAGTGTATAAATATGTGGCTGGAATAAAAAACTGACCCAGGCAACTCACTGGCTTGAAAGAGTAATGGATGTAAAAAAATATTGCAAAGAGAGCACTAACAAAATATTAATATTTAAATAACAAAATTGCAAAACTATTTTAAGGCAACTATGTTTTTAATTAATAAATTAACATTGATTTTATAAAAAAAATCTAATGCATATGTTATTTAAATGTATAAAGTTAAATTTAAGTATTTTAAATAATTTATGGGTGATGTGTTAGTAAATTAACAAAACAAAACATAACATCCTTGCTCGTAATAACACATTGGCATCATAATTTGTTTCACTTGGATATAATGTTATACAAATTAAGCTAAATTTAAAGCTATAATGATTAACAGCATATTAATCACTGGGCTACTTATTTTATTTGTAAAGTCCTGCGCTTTTTGAGCAATCATTTAAATTAGTAATGAGAAATTTCATAAATATCTGCTAATATGTATAGAGCTGTGCTAAGCTATACGATCAAATTAAATCTTTTATTATTTAATTTATTTACGTGCTTTCTAAAATAGTCGCAAGAAAAACTGTGTTCATAATGAATTGCGGTGAAATAAGATCCTGTATATGACCCATCATTGTTTATACTCTACATAGGCAAGGATGATTTAATCATTGATGGTTGAACCGGGTAGGGTGTAACGGGGTACTGCTCCCCTGGGATAAATGTACTACCCATATATTTATTTCACCCCCCTCTGATATTTTCAAAAATGAAGCTGAGAAATTACCTTGCATAAAAATAAGTTTCATATAAGAAACATACAAAGTGTTGTCAAAATTAATAAACTTATTTGAAATCCATAATAGGTAGGGACGGATTTTGACAGTTTCTCAAGTTAATTGTTTTGACCAACAGCCAATCAACTGTCAACCAATTAAAAATGTAATAAATAAATCTTGAAAGATGTTTTCTGAACAGCATAAATGACCCAACTGTTGAAAAATGTGTAGTTTCTTTAAGACATTCGAATAATTTTTATTTAGTATTATATATATATATTTGATTACATACATTCATTTAAAAAAAAAATTCAGACTCGAGTGTTTTACAGCCTCCACTTCCTGTATGCTTAACATATTTTAAGATGCAGACAGCCCGGGCAGTAAGACCCATAGCATACACAAAAGTACAAGAAAAAATGTTTAGCTGTACATGGGAAAAGGACACACTGAATTATAATTACGATTAACAAATTCTAAATAGCTTTCAGAGGCATTTGATAAGATTTAAAGATAGTTCCAGGCTTGGAGAAATCTATATCTTCTTAGGAATTTTTTAAACCGGTGAAGATCATGCTAAATAGCTTTTAAGATATCCACTCACCAAAAAAAAAAAAAAAAANAAAAAAAAAAAAGTGGACCACTTCAAATAGCTTCAAAGACTATACAACCTCCTAAGATTATATTATTTTTAATTGTTCTAACAGTATTTATTTTAATTATTTTAATCATTTTAATAGTATAGCATCGCTGAAAGCATGCCAACTCAATAAGTGAAATCAATATTTTGATTTTTCTTTTATATTACTAAACGTGATAGATATAATTTTAAAAATTGGAACTTTTAACAACACTGATCAGAATACAATGGGTCAAAGGAAGATAAATAGCAAAAATCTAAGGTTGTCTAGTGTATGAATATGTGCGTGTGTATGTGTTACAAGTTTGATAAGGATTCACAAATTAGTTAGATTGCTATCAGAACACACACATATGACATTTTCATCAGTCATTTCCCCTCATAAATGGAATTAAAGGTAAAACATCAAATTGGAGAGCTTTTAATTTATTTGTCGAGTCAATTCTTTAATTTATAAATGTTCATTAATGAATAAAAATTGCTATTTCGTTATTTTTAAATTATATAATATATATTCTTAGTGTAAATCTTAGACTGAAGAAAGTAGATCAGCTCTAAAATGTGCCAATACTAAGTATCATTTATGTGTGTTTGTTTCAGTTCTACTCTGTAGACCGAATGCCTAATGATTCGCCTGCCATTCAGATAAAAACTGTTTTACCTCCAAAGCTTGGACAGCCAGTAGTAATCTATGCAAGAGTTAAAAGGGCTTTAGAGAACAGGATAGTCTATAACTAACATGTTGCTTATCATTGACGAGGCGTAAACGTTTTTAACGTAAAACATCTTTCCCCGATTTAAAAAAAAAAAAAATCAAGTATCTAATATTTGAGTTTCAAAAACATTAATTTGAAAAATGGACAATAATTTACTCAAATGAAAACATAATAAATAGTGGTTATTGTTCGTCAGTCAATTAATTATAGCCTGATGTAGGATGGTATTAAAATCTACCCTTAACATGTGCGCAGAGTGACGCGCAACAGTGGAGAAAATATCTTTTTGGAGCTCAGTCACACTAAAGCTGTAAAATTTAACAAAACACCAGTACCTGGATTCACTATAGGGTGCAACAAGATGCACCTAGTTGCGTTTTCACTAAAATTGTAAGCGCAAATTCAAAGCAAATATGTGCAGTTTTATGTGCACCACCTCAAGAGAAGATGAAATTTTTAAATCATGTTACTCCAATAAATTAAAATGGTGTTATATTGATCATTAGCTTATGGAGAACACTTTTTCACTCGGTCAGACTTTGAATAAAAGAACAATGTTGCATAAAAATTAAGAGAGCTGATCAAGTTTGGTAATCAAAGTAAATAAAATCGTTAATTTGTTAAATCAAGCTAGTAGTAAAATGGTGAATGAAGAACACAGAGCTATAGATACAATTAACTTGACGATGAAGTTTATTATATTCTTCATTAGATTATAATATATCAGGACATTCTTCGTCGACTGGACACAAATTGGTGATAACGTAGGAATTGAAATTACCCACTTCGGTGACCACACGGTGTAAGACACTACTTTTGCAGCTGATTAGACTGCAGAGGACTGAGAGATAGAAATTCCAAATTTCTGAAATGTTTTTTTACTCTTCTTTCACTCAAATGCAGGTAAACTTCCTCTAAATATAACCTTTTTATTCTTTAAAACCGTTAGCGTAACTATTACATAAGGGTATAACCCGAACGGGTAGTAAGACGAAGTGCTAAAGAAAAAATATTTAAATAATGAAGTTCTAGCAAGAACACTTCTTTAATAAGCATTATCAAACAAAAAAACATAAATTTTGGTTAGATTATAATTATTTGGCCATGCTGTATGTAGTTTGAAGTTGCCTTGCACAATATGATACAGGTTAAATAGTTAATGGAAAAAAGGGAAACTTTGAAAAAGTCGAAGAAATTTTGAGGGCAGGAAAAAGACAAGAAGTCAGAGAAATTATAAAAAGTTGCTAGAGTTATCAGATATTTTTTCAATCATTTCTTAAATATAACGTAGAGAGTATAACCAAATGTAAATTATTATTTTTATATCCCAATTCATGCAATTTTTCGATCATATATGTGCCATAAATTTGTAGAAAAAAGGGAAAATTATATTTTTATTTATAGCTTTTCATGTTGTAATGTGCGTTGTTAACAGGCGAGATTTTGTCATACGCTTTACTTATCACAGAAAGAAACAATTAATTTACTATGAGCCTACCTTTACGAATGGTGACAGAGAACCTGGAGTGATGAGATGATATCTGGGGCACCTCAATATTGTTTCTTGGGCACTTAATAATTATTTCACAAGAGAGAGTTTCATGGCTTTGTACCTCGAGACTAAGAGACGCTTGAACACTGTTTTTACCGTTATACTAAGAAAAAGCGTGGGGATAGGTTAGCCCAGAGCCATTAAGAGAGCAGGGTCAATGCAGTGCTGACACTTAGTGCTAATTAGTATAATTAATTACAAAAAAACTAGAGCACAGCTGGCTCAGTAGGTATATTCATACTAAACATACCGCCCCTCTTGAACTACTAGTTCATTGAATGAGTAGAACAAAATATACAACAATCACGAAAGAAGCAAAAATACAAGATCCACCAATTAAAGATACAAAAAAAAGAAATAACAAAAAAAAAAGGAACAATATATAATTACAATATACAACCCTAGTTGAGTGGGAGAGGAAACACTTTGCCGACAGGCCTAGACAGTATTCCCTTCTGGGTGTGCAAATGTACAACTCGTACAATGCCATCGTTTCCATGTGAGGTAGGAGCTTCGCGTCCAATACACCAAGACAGAGGTGGTGTGTTGGGTTCATGAATGAGGACAAGATCTCCTGCTTGTAGATTAGCTTTCTGAGTTGTCCATTTTGAGCGTTGCTGAAGAGTGTGTAAATACTCATTATGCCATCTATTCCAGAAGTGTTGAGAAAGTGTTGAGAAAGTGATGTGACTAAATTCCACCTTTTCAATCAGTTGCATGGTATTTCATACACATCGGTTTCAGATACGGCAACGAGAGGAGAGCCGATCAAGAAGTGTCCTGGAGTTAGAGCATTTAGTTCACATGGGTCAGTGGAAAGAGGGACTAGCGGTCTAGAATTCAACATGGCTTCCACTTTAGTCGTCAACGTTATGAATTCTTCTAAAGTCAATATCTGATCTCCAATTACTCTTGAGAGGTGGTATTTGGCGCTTTTTATAGCAGATTCACAAAGCCCTCCCTGATGGGGTGCAGCTGGAGGCTAGAAGTGAAATTTGATGAAATTTTGTGATGCAAACTGTTGAAGTTTTTGTGTGTGGTCTTGAGCTAGATAATCGTTAATGGTTTTCTTCAACTGGTGAGAGGCACCTATGAAGTTTGTTCCACAGTCCGAATATAGGTCTGAACAGAGCCATCTTCTTGAGACAAAGCGGGTGAGGGCAGCGATGAATGCATCCGATGTAAGGTCTGTGACCACTTAGAGGTGAACTGCTTTAGTTGAGAAGCAAACAAACAAGCAGAGATAGACTTTAATAGGCTGGAGGCGTCTGAGAGTGTGTAACTTCACTGAGAAAGGGCCTCCATAGTCCATTCCAGATTTGAGAAATGGACGTGAGGGAGTAACTCGAGGTTCAGGTATATTGTCCATCATGGGAGTTATGAGCTTTGGTTTGTGGCGAAAGCAACGAATACATTTGAAAATTCGAATTCGAATTGTGCTGCGAACAGAGACGATCCAGAATTGTTGGGACAAAATATACTGCAGCAATTGAGGTCCATCATGGAGATGTTCGAGGTGATGGTGATCAATAATCTGGTTGACAATGTGATGGGATTTTGGAAACACGATAGGGTGTTTAGCTTCATGAGCCAAATTTGAGTGACTGAGTCGTCCACCTACTCTCAGTATTCCTTGGTTGTCCAGGAACGGGTATAAGCGTTGATGTTTGGTAATGCATGGTTTCTTAACCGTAATGAGCTCTATGTCGGCGGTGAAGGTTCCAGCTTGGATAACTTGGCAGATGCGTTGAATGGCTTCATTGAGCTCTTGAGGGCTGAGGAGTCCTGTTTGGCGATCTTTCGATCTGCAGTGTTTAAGGAAGCAAAGTACCAAAGCCATTATTTTGCCGAGTTTCGTGCACGACGAGTATTTGAGCAGTAATGTTTGAATCGAATCAGTAGAACGATTCACAATGAGAATATTTAACGGTGAAGGTTTGACGTCGGACAATGCCACTTCGGCCACAGGAGTGAAACGAGAAAAAGGCCACTGTTCAGGTGGAAGAGAGAGCCACAAGGGACCAGACCACCACAAGGGATGATTGTTGATATCTGAAGGGGGTAAACCTCGAGAGGCACAGTCCACTGGGTTGTGGGGGGAAGCAATATGCCTCCAAGTGTGAGGAGGTAGCCATTCTTGGATTTGGGCGATATGATTGGTAACATACACTTTGAGCCGATACGGTGGTGTATGAATCCACGAGAGGACAATCATAGAATTTGACCAAGCAGTTCTTGAGTCAATTTTGCAATGTGGTGATAAGAGGTCAGTGCAATAGTACATAAGTTTGGCAAGTAAGTGAGCGGCGCAGAGTTCCAAGCGAGGTATGGAAATTCTTTTGAAGGGGAGATACACGTGATTTGGCGATGAGAAAACTAGCTTTCACTTTGTTGTCGAGGTCAAAACATCTGAGGTAGAGGAAACACCCATACCCTGCCTCAATGGCATCACAGAACCCATGGAGTTGAATGTTGGTAGCAGAAGCGAGATAGAAATAGCGAGGCATGCTAATGGCTTTTAATACGGGAATATTATTCAAAAATCTGTCCCGGTTTTTAGCAATGTCAGCAGGTAAGGGTTCATCCCACTGTAGGCCTAATGCCCATAACAGCTGGATGAAAGACTTCACCCAGAACACGACAGGAGTTATCTAACCGCAAGGGTCATAGATTTGAGCCACAATTGAAAGAACTATACGCTTTGTAGGCGTGTGAGCGTCTCCTTTCACTCAAATGCGATAGGAGAAGTTGTCAGTCAGGTGTCCCCTGGAGCCCGAGAATGCTGAACAATGGTTCTTCTGATGTCCAAAAATAAATAGGGGTTTCTTTATGGTCCTGTGGCACTGAATCAAGAAGTTGAGGCGTATTACTTGACCATTTTCGTTATTCAAAGTCTCCTAATTTTAACAGCTTGGTAAGTTCATCTTGGATAAATAGTGCATAGTCTATGGTATCTTCTTCACAAACGGCTTCATCTACAAAAATTTATGTTTGCAAGACTTTGGAGGCACGCGGGTAGTTGTGTCCTTCATTCTTCACTAACTGGCGGAGAGTGCTTAGTGCAAGATATGGGGACGAAGTAATTCCATAAGTCAGAGTGCTAAGTTAGTAAACAGTAAGAGGTACTGCGGGACTGTCACGCCAGTACATCAATTGGTACGTTTGATCATCAGGGTGTATCAAGATCTGTCGGTACATTTGTTTAATATCGCATGAGAAGACTATGCGGTGGCAACGGAAGTGAGTGATCACATCACAAATATCATTTTAAAGTTTAGGCCAAGGTAATAAAACTTGATTTAACGAAACTGAATTGGAGGTGCGGGCACTGGAATCGTAAACATCCCGTAGTTTAGTTGTGGATGAGGTTGATTTCATGATTCCATAGTGGGGCAAGAAGTAGTGTTGAGAGTTAATATCTGGAGGTGATTTGCATTCAGTCATGTGACCAGCTGTAAGATAATCCTCCAAAAAGTCTACATACATTTGTCTGAATTGAGGTTGAGTAGCAAGTCATCGTTCTAAAACATTAAATCTATTTCTTGCATTATTTGAAGAGTCGGCGAGAGGAGGGTGAGATTCTTTGAATGGGAGTCGTACTACATATCGACCGGTATCATCTCGAGTGTGCGTAGAGACAAAATGATCTTCACATAATTGTTCTTCTTTAGAGAGGCCCACGCTATGTGGATGTTCTTCAAGTTTCCAGGAGTTTTGCAAGGAGTGAAGGTCGATATCATTGGTAGAGAGCATAGTTGGGACACCATTAAAATGTGCTGGAGGTATACTGGGTGCAGAGCAGGGGGTGGGTCCCATAAGGACGACACCAAAAACAGTACCAAAGGCAATGGGCAGGTCTTTTCCGAGAATATATTGTTCACCAGTCATAATTTGTGCAAACAAGTCTGCAACCTAAGAGGATATCTATGGGTGCCGGGGTGTCAAATGTGGGGTCAGCTAGGACAAAGGAGGCCATCTTCCTGTTTATGTCATGTGAAAGGGCTGCACGAGGTATATCTGAAGTTATCTTATCCAATATTAATATGGGATGCTCTCGGGATATTATATTTCCATTCAAAGACGAAATATTAAAATATGTTAGGCCTTTAGTATTTACCAGGGCTTGTAAAATACCATTGATGAATCTTGAGGTGCGAATGCGTTTAACCTGTAGCAATTGAGCACATTGTCCCATGATGAAAGTACTTTGAGCAGCAGAATTCAATATTCCACGAACAACAAGGGAGTCACCATCAGCTGTTGAGAGATTAACAAGAGTTGTTGCTAAAAGCACGGTGTTATGTACGTGTGACAAACCTACAAACGGAGTATTGGTGGTTGATACGTTGGCTGGTGCTTGTTGACGTGCAAACTCTGGATGTTATGTGGAGGACGAGTAGAGTGACCTTGAGTGACCTTAGACGGGTCTGGGTCCAAATTTAGTGAAGTGTGATGTCTTTTATTACATTTGTTACATGAACGTGATGATTCACAATTGTTCAGTGTGTGAGAGTGACCAAGACAATTATAACATATTCCACTCACTTTTACAAAATTACATCTTTCTTGGTGAGTTTTGACTTGTAAATCTGTACAGCGATAAATTGAATTAGTGTCAGCTTTACAAAAAATCACAATTATTGTGAGAGGTGGATAATAGCGTTACCTAGTTATTCTGATAGGATATGGGTTTGATGCCACCTGGCATCCTTGACAATGAGTAAGAAACTTGTGGTGTATGAGAAGTGTGCGGGTGCTTTTGGGTAGTAATCCCATTGTTGGCTGACTCAAGGTGTGACGCTTCAAGATGTAAAAACTTAATCAGTTCATCTACCGTCGGTAAACTTACATTTGTACCGCGGCTGGTCTCGAACCTGTGTCGAGTGTCGCCGTCGAGTTTCCGCAACAACAATGAAAACAATAGAGAACCTTCAAGAGCGTGGAGAGCTTGACTGTTTTCATCGTAGCTACTGAGCATGTTATGTAGGCTCTTTTAGAGTGACCCACAAGTGACATGAGGCAAATCAATGATTTCATTTATGTTAAGAGAAGTTAATTTTCTTATGTTGTGATAGCGACTACACAATAAATCGTAGGCTACCTGATAGTTAAGCGCGGGAAGGGGGATACTTAATTAAATTACACGCTTCTGAACTCATATATGACATTTTCTCAACAGGTGTTAAGCTTGAATTTTGGTGAATAGTTGTGTTGAACAAATTGTGATATCTCATCTACTGTGATGAATCGCCAGAGAAGGTCGGTAGTTCAATTTTCGGTGAGCGTATAGAGGAAGTTGGAACCACAGACCCTATAGGCGTGGAGTGACTTGAATCGTCCAGTTGAGGTTCAGGAGTGGGAATTAACATTGTAATACTACAACTTAAAAACGTATGTAATTCAAATATTTCGTCTTGATTTTGAATTACAATATCATCATTGTAATCTTCAATTTCTTCCGAAACAATCTTGGATAACAACACTTCAAACTCATTACGTTTGAACTAAACTTCCTTTTCGAACAAAGATAGTTTTCAAATATGATACTCGGACAATACTTCCCCTTTGTCTACAATGGAATTTGCCTGCATTACAAACTCCCTAATCTTAACGAGGCGTTTCTTTATAAGGTCGCATTGCCGTGTGAAAGTTACGAGCCTCATGTTGACCAATATTAGTAAAATAAACAAAAATACACTTGAACTAGTCAAATGAGATACAATCAAAAACAAAATCAAGAGTTCATCCAACAGGTTTGTGAGAGAGAAATACAACACAACTACGCGATTAGGAACCTTATCACCATGGCAAGTGCAACTGAACCTAAAGTCCGGGGACACAGGGGCAAGTTTACAAATATAGTTGTATAATGAAATACAAACTAAAATAGTTAGGCTCGCGTATATAAAAATAATTTAATTCAATTGAAAACACTTTGTAGTTATTAATAACATTAAGAGCAGAGTTATTTGTCTTCTTAATAAACTGTACTGTACCATAGCGAGAGTTCATCCATTTTAAAGAAATAGATCCGACCCGTAAATCCAAATGTTATGTGCGTTGTTAACAGGCGATATTTTGTCACACGCTTTAATTATCACACAGATAAACAATTAATCTACTATGAGCTTACCTTTACAAATCGTGACATACCTGGAGTGATGAGATGATATCTGGGGTGCCCCAATCTTGTTTTTTGAGCACTTAATATTATTTCACACGAGAGAGTTTCATGGCTTTGTACCTCGAGACTAAGAGACGCTTGAACACTTTTTTCCCCGTTATGCTAAAAAAAGCGCGGGGGTAGGCGATCCCAGAGCCATTAAGAGAGAAGGGTCAATGCGCCGCTGACACCTAGTGCTAGTGAGTATAATTAATTACAAAATAAATAGAGCACAGCTGGCTCAGTAGGTATATTCATACTAAACACATGTATTACTATTATTATTATTGTTTTTAATATACTCAATAGCAAAATTTATTGCGAATTTGCCCTTGATCATATCCCTTCTCGGGCTTCTCGTAATCCAAAATTATGTTTTCTCAATAGCTCTTATAAGGTAAGTATAGGTCGTTATATCCATTGCGCCAATTCTAAATTTGTCGAATTCGACTTTCATCATAAAAGAAAAGCTAAACTCAAAGAATTGTTTAAGCAAATCCCTTATGAATAATTTATTACTAAGAGGTTCTGACTATAATATCTAAATTTTACAATATTCTGATTTACTTTTTGCACATTGTTACTGCTTTTAACCACTCTTTAGTTTTTTGTTTTTATTCTCATTTTTTATTATAATCATTATTAATTACTTTTTTGATAACTATTAATCATTATATAACATTATTTGGGAATTTTTGTTTATCTTATTTTCTCTTGTAACTATTATGTATTTGTAAGGTACTTGTGTACTTTCAGTGCTGGCCTGTCACAGGTCCTACGACTATTGGCCAGTACTATAATAAAGGAAATTGAAATTGAATTGAAACAATTATTATTATTATTATTATTAGCACCACGTCTTACTACCCGTTCGGGTTATACGTACTTACTCTAATGTGTAATGGTAGGGTGATTGTGAGATGAAATGGAGGACCTACAGTTTAACGTGGAATCTGAACCACGGTGGAGGACCTGGCATTCCCCAAAATCACTATATGTCTTATTATTATTATTAGCAACCGTTCGGGTTATACGCACTTACGCTAATGTGTAATGGTAGGGTGATTGCGAGATGAAATGTATGACCCACAGTTTAACGTGGAATCCGAACCACGGTTGAGGCCTGACATTCCCCACATTCACAAGTTGTGATTAATACATGTCTTGTCAGAGTTGAAGGAAAGTTTTCCATATAAATTACTAGGAAAGTTTTTTTTTTGTCTGGAAAGCCTGAGATATATTGGAAATTTCAAGATTTTAAAGGGAAATAGCTTTCTTTAAATGTGTTTTAAAATAAATAGTATAGTGCACCGCACAGACTTTCTCTCTTTTAAATCTTAAAATAGAGGTATTTACTAAAAATCGGAATAATAAACACTCTTGCAGAAACCATCTTTCAAAGAAGCTCAAGGAAATAATATTCATTGTTAAAGAATCGTTGAGAAAAAAGGAGTATCTTTGTCCAACAAAGAACATAATAATCAATTTCATTTTCAAAGACTCGAATAAAAAATACAAATACAGACTTATAGCTCAGAAAATATCGTTTTTTAAAAAAAACATATTTCGAACAAGAGTTTTATTTATACTACTCGTAATACCTCATTTTTACAATTATGTATTATTTTGTATCTGAAATAATTGCGGATATATGATAAAAATTGGAAATTTATGCCATCCCATTTTCATGGGAAAAAGAGTTGCCATTTTGTTTTGTTTTTAATGATAAACAATGTCTGGATGGGAAAATAATTATAAACCTTAGAGAGGATTTTGATAAAATCGATTTTATCTCTTTTTGCCCTTTTAAACTACCCTTAATTTTAAGGTTAGATATCTAATGCAAAAAGAAAACCTTAGGGGTATCTTATGAAAATCCTAGATACCAAGTGTTTGGAATGATCGGTAAAATAGTTTCGGCTCTAGTCTGAGAGACAAAGAAAAACGTTTCTGTGTAATTTGGTCATGAAACGTCGACATTTATTAAAATCTTGAATTCCATTTTTTGAGGATCACAATACTTTTCTCTTCGAGGGGTCGAGGGAAAGTAAAAAGAGATTGATTTAATAAAAATAAGTTGGGTTTAAAATAATTTTGTGTGATTATCCGTTACCCTTGAGAATATATTTTAAGATTAAAGGACGCGATCATGTAAGGTCAGTGTTTAATTATTAGGCTCACGTATTGTAATGGGGCTATTAACGATCTTGTTATCAGATGGTTACAAAAGATACTAACATTCCATAAATATATTCATGCATAGAGTCATATTTTCATCTGATCTTTTTATTTCATATTATATATGATATGTGGTGGAACCGGGATTATGGGGCGAGGACAGGAGGGGCACTGCCCAAGTTGGTAAAATATCGACCCTCACCCTTGTTATAAATTTGTCCCCATTTGAATTTATTTCACTCCTGAAATTTTAATATATGGCGCTGAGAGATGACCTTATATCAAAATAAATTTTAAAAACAATCAATTATATAATGTTTGTTTAAAATTACTACATTTATTTAAAACCTACTGATAGCTAAATAATATGACGGTTTACCAAGCTATTTAGTTTTACCAACAGCCAATATGTTGTCGAATGAATCGGAATCAATTCAAAATACAATAGCAATAAAAATTTTAAAGTGATTACTTTGCGTGCCAATCTTTATTCAAACTGTCGAGAAAAGGGTTTTTCTGCAAAAAAAAAAATTAATTAAATGCTCATTTTATATTTATTTTAATGGTTTTATTTAAGCTAAATATAGGGATATTTTGAGAATTGTTGTCATTCTAATGTCTGCCATATATAGCTTATATTATATACAATTAAATTTAAAAAAAAAATCCAGTTGAGGATTTACATTTTTAAATATTATTTTTAAGGTTAGGACCAACCTAAATGGCTTATAAGAGCATTCAAATTTAAATTATCTAGGGGAAAGGCTGCAAACCCTCCTTTGGCTTATAGGTCGCATGTAAAACTATTTTTGGTTGATTGTCTCCTTTTACAAATATGGCTTCACTACCTATGAAGTAAACATAAAGTATACTTTTCATTGTTGACCAACAAAGTTTTTATTTTATAATCTTCTCTTCCTACCATGTTATTACTATACTTGATGACAAATAAAAGTGTAAAACAATAACTTCCATGAAAAATAAACCGCTTTCAAACAGCTTCGAGCCATCCAGAGTTTTAAGATTTTACACAACAATGATCTCCGGACCTCTCTGTTGAGGCCCCCCCACTCCCCCCCACTTCCAAAGAGCTTCAGGAGCCCTTGGCTTTGCATTTCCTCTAAATTCTACCTTCCTCATAAATAACCCACTTGTGTGATAAAATGCGTAAGGTTCGAACGGGTAGTAAAACGCTAGACAAAAAAGCACACATCGAAATGAAATTATTCACACGTACTGGTCGAATAAAGAGTAATTGTCATTTTTGACGATGAAAAAGTTTTTATTAACACTAGTTTTCTCCATAGTAAGTGAATACGAAAACGGACCAAATACTTAAGGTGCGTCTTGGGAGCGAATTTAAGTAATTCGTAAACTTGTTCCCGAGTAGATTTGCAGCTTTAAGTGAATCCGGTTACACACTGGTGAGATACTGCCTTGATCTTGCAGGTCTCGGTGGACAATGTGAAGTGTCACAGTATGCGCAGTCCAAAGATTCCGACAGATTTAGTATCCAGTCTCTTTTGTGGAAACGCTTGACATTATGCTTTCCATGTTTATATCCACAAATGTGAGTCCACAGTATATTATGAATGTATTTATCGGTTCTCTAATACCTACAAATATGTATTTTCTCTCATTTCAACCTGTTACCAGCATGACTCGCCACTGGACCTTATTAAATATATGCCCGATGCCCACAGTTAAACTCTGACCACCCGCTTCGGTGTCCGCATGGCCTAACGCGCTGCTCTCGCAGTAGACTTGACTGCAGATGACGCGAAATATTGTTTTTCACTCTCCCTTCACGAAAATATGGGTACACTTCCCATAAATACAACCTTCTTCATCGCTAAAACTACTACCTTAATTATTGCATAAGCGTAACCCGAACGGGTATTAAAACGTGGTGCTAAAAAAACAAACTTTGGCCCACATGGCTAAGTCAATCTGTGTTGGCCATATTGCTGCAGTAGATTATTCTAAGGCTCTGGAACTTTCGTAAAAGTACTCTCTGTGAAGAGATTGATATAATATATCTCTAGCCTTTCGAATAAGCAATTTATAATAGTCGTGAAATAAAATGTATATTAATTAATAATCGGATTAATAGAAGTGGCAATATAATTTAACCATATGGGGCTGCCAACTTAAGGGGAAAGTGCAAATAGTTGTCAAACTCTCTCAAATAACGGTTATTAATTTGAACCAACAAATATATCAAAATGTATTAAAACTTAAAACTAAATTTATTAAAACTATAGTATCCATGAGATAAAATTTGTAGTTTATAAGTTTTATCCAGTAACTTTACCTCACTTTAAGAACACTAGGAAGTCATAAATCTATTTTTAAGTTTTTGACACCTTATTAAATAAATTAAAACTTGTGTTTGAGTCATTTTAATTAGAATATATGATTACTATATTGGATTTGGCAAAACATTGTTTAGTAATTTTTAACTTTTTATCGTTCTCGCAAATATAATTAAATTACGTGAAGACTTCGAAATATTTCTATAGGTTTTAATTTGTTTAGTTTAAATTAATTATAATTTATTTAAATTAAACCAAAATCAGTAATTATAATTAATTTAAATTAAACAAATTAAATAATTTATTTTTCATTTAAATTTAAAATTAATTAAATTGAATTAAACTAATTCATTTAGATTATACAAATTAATTGATTAATTTAAATTAAACTAATTTAGGCGTTTAGCTAGATTTTGGAGACTTCACATGTTTTATATTATATTTATGATACCGAAAATATATTTAAAACTATTAATCATTAATTAATTAAAATGTATAGCAAAAAACAACTGGTACGTAACATTTCCTGGGAACATTCCAAAGTATTAATGTAGTTGTATTTTTTTTTTATATTTTAATAATATTTTATTACTTTCTTGTAAAGATTACGTTTGCATTGAAGTGTTGAATAGTCCATATACTTGTGACAAAGTCAGATGTTATCATTTTATAACATCTATATTTTTATATTTGACACATTTTTATTTATAAAAAAAATGAGAAATCTGTAGGTATTTTATAATTATGCAATACAAAATACGATTATTTAAACAGATTTATATGAAAGCAAAAAAATTACATTTAAGTATTTTAATTTTACAGTAAAATTAAAATGCACACTAGGGATAAAAGTCCCAATTTGGAAAGTATCCAGTAATATCTTTATTTGCTTTTTTACTAGAAGTTTTTATGTTCTCACATAAAGATATAATCATGTCGACATGAATATTTTCTACACCCAGATTATGATGAATTTTTACGTTTTATTATAACCTGAACCCAAAGAAGTGGATTTTACAATTATGTCTCGATTTGTCACGTCAGTCTGTCACTGGTCCTTGCCCCAAAACAGTTTGATGGATTTTCTTCAAAATTTATATTTAGATGGTGTATGGTTATACCTTTTTTTGTATTTGACCCTAGCCCTTAAATAAAGAGTAGTTTACTAATTAGTGGTTTTTGAAAATGCCAGATTTTAGAAAATGGCTCTACAAATTTGGTTTTAAATGTATATTTGGGGAGTATTTGACGGTAAAAATAAAGTATAGGCACTTAATTTGCTTAATAACTACAGTGATAACTATTTTTTTAATTGATATAATTTTAAAATTATTAATTATTTGGTTCAAAATGGGCCTTTGTTATGTTTTTATTTAATTAATAATTTAATACATTGGTTTTTCTTAAGAAGATCAATTTAATAGTAGTTAACATATGACTATTTTCTTATTTGTAATTTTTTAAATAGCTTAAGTGATTTTGTTCAAAATTGGTATCCAAGGACTGCTCACATGATAAAAATAAGGTATGTTAATTTTTCAAATATAAATTCATTTAGGGCAATTTTCTTTTTACAAATTAAAAAATATCAAAAAGCATCTTTAAGATTTAGTTCAAATATAATTATGATTGCTTATCATAATAAACAGCAATGTATTTTCAGTTTCACAAAAAAAAATTATTTGAGGGTGGTTTACAAATAAGTGATTTTTTAAAATTTAAAAAGTTTTTTAAATGTTTCAAATAATTCTGTTTAAAATATATACATACAAATTGTTTAAATTGTACCCAACAAGATTTTATGTTGTTTTTTTTCTGTGGAAAGCTTACTTAAGGGTAGTTTACTGGAAAGCTATTTTTTAAATTTTATTCAGAGATATAATACACAATATAATAATGTGTATACGAGTTTGTCGTACTATTTTTTTTAACCTTTCCACTATAGTTCAAATAAATTCAGCAGAAGTTTAATCAAAGACGATTTAACTATGTAAAAAATCATTATAGAATTGTAATAACTAAACAAAAAATAAGAAACTGGTTTCGTAAAACCATATCAACTAATGATGGGAAAATGCTGAGTTACTAAAACATAGTTTAATGAAAGAATCGCAGCTATACAACAAAACACTGATATCATATATTGATTATTTAAGACCAACAGGTAATTAACTTTGGGAACTATAGAACCTTATTTTCTATTCTTTTATTTTCAAAAATAGATATCTTAACGTGTATATATATGATATATTTTACTCGCAACAAGTAGTTTATCAAAACATTCAAATTGTGAGGTGGATGAAGTTATTTTTACCAAATACTCTTAACAATGTAGGCTTGAGTTCAAACCATTCTGTTTTTTAATTGGTGTTTAGGCAAATGCTTAAGCATTTTCTTAAAATTCTTTTGCATCTTAAATTATTATTGAATACGCGAATTTCTAGCTCCTCCGTGGAGATTAGTCTGATAGCAATGGTTGAGTTCCTCCGTGACACATCAAGAAAAGGATTATAAGTAGTCAGAGTGTAATAGCCTAGTTACACTCCTTTTATCGGGGTAAGGGGTAAGAGGGAAGATTAAACCCCTACCTTGTATGGAAGTCCACACGAACAGCAGGAGCTTCGCTCAGAAAATTAAAAAGTTAAATAAATTAGTTTGGGTGAGAGCGATAATTATATGTAGGTTCGAAAGCTATGTTTATCATAATAATTATTTTTATACTAATTTCTTAATTGGACTTCCTATCATGAACCAAGTATTCAATAACTCATGAAAGGTTAGGTTGAGTTTATTGGTACGAGCCATAATTATATACATGAGCTATGGCAGGAATTAAAGCTAAGTTTGTTTTAGGCTATTGTACTTGGACTACTTGATTTGTCGTAGAGGATCTAGATCATCACCCTCCTCTCCCCAGAGGAAGGAGTTGACCATGGAATTAAGTAACCTTTTTCTAATAGGAAATCAAGCCGGTTATAGTGGAACTCACTGGTGGATCTGCGGGAAATGCCGTCGTTCTCTTCTTTTTTTCCGGTAATGGAGAGGTCAAGTTTCAAATTTAATGATGGTGTACCAAGTATGGTTATTTCCTAAATTAAATATAGGTAGGCTTCCTCTAAATTCTAACTCCCTCCTTTCAGCTCTCTTAGTGAAATTACGAGAATAAACGCCAGGACATGAAGTAAGACGTGGATTATGTTAAAACTAGGGAATGTAAGACTAAAAAATGATCTAATACAATGTCTGAGGTGGGAATTGTGTGACTTTTCCCCTCTTGGCTGGTACCCCAAATGAGACATCTATTTAAGTAGGACAAAGTTATAATTTAGGTTATTCCTCGGTTATTGGTATAATTCTATATATTACTTTGTTAGCACTTATTATTCAACTAATTATATCAGTACACAACATACAAACTAACATAAATATAGAATATACATCACTGCGAAATTAGAAATCTCAATTTAATAAAGTTTTTTTTAATGGCGATGGGAAATACAGCTGGAATCAAACCCTGGACCTAACTAAGTAGCGCTATCGGATGAGCTGAGGTGTAGTTCGTCAAGTATTAACTATGGAGTATTTCTCATATTATGTAAAAGTAATTTTATAGTTAAGTCCTTTCTAATTCACTAGCCAAATGTCGAACTATAGATAAATAACTTGTTTGCGTATAACCCGAACGGGTAGTAAGACGCGGTGCTAATAATAATAATAATAATAATAATAATATCTTGTTTTGGTTACGCTATTACACAAAAGTCTAAGATAATTTAGGTTAAATTGAATAGAAGGAGTTTATTTTTAGATAATACATAGCACGTATGTGAATATCGTATTTGTTAAGAATACTTCAATTTTTGTTTGTTTCGTAATTATGTAAAACTTGCTCAAAAATGTTCATAGTTTTCCCTTCTAGTTATAAGTTTTATTTTATGGCACCTTTAATAATAGAATTAAAATATTTATGGGTGTAAATCAATCCTATTTGTTGCCAAATATTGTAATTATTTTTAAAACATCTGGGCATCATTGCTTACACCTACACAGTTGAACTATGTATTACAATGTTGATGTGATACTGTGAGTTTTAATCTTCTTACTTTTCCAGATTTTTTGTTAGGCTTTCAAATGAAAACTCATAAGTAAAACCGGCCGTTAGCTTCACCGTTTGCTAGTTAATCTTAAAAACATAACTTTATTTTTAATTGAGGTTTATAATACCGCTTTTATAGAGGAACCACATTTGAATACAGCAATTAAAAAAAAGACTCACTCCCTAATTTAACTAAACTAATACCCAACGATATTTGAGTGATCTCAATTATACAAAAAATATTCTAGAATCGTTGTCTTTCTGAAAAGAGCAAATATAAACCTTTACATCTTGTGTGGCAAAATATCTTATAGGTAATAATAAATATTTATGTTTATTTAAAAATAAATATAGGGCAATGTTGAAAGACTTTTATATAACATATATAAATTTTAAAAAGATAAAAAGTATTTTCACATACAACCTTGAGATTAATAGCTTTCACTAAGTTCCCAACTCACGTCTCTGTGTGTGTGCGTGTGTGTGTGCGTCTCTGTGTGTGTGTGTGCGTGTGTGTGTGCGTGTGTGTGCGTGTGTGTGCGTGTGTGTGTGTGTGCGTGCGTGTGTGTGTATGCGCGCGCGCGTGTGAGAGTGAGCGGTGTGGAGGTAAAAAGGAAAAGAAAATACCTACAATATGACAGAAATGTGTGCAGTGAATTCATATTTGAATGATTACTCGAAATGTTCCGCGGTGACGATGGGGAACAAAGCGACAAAGTTTCTTGATTATAAATGTAGTATGTCCCGATTATGACTGAATGAAGATGTTTGTACAATGCTTATCTCTGAAGCCATTATAAAAATGTCAAAAGCGGCCTTTTAATTGCAGTTTTTATCAAAATATAATTTAAGATTTAAACAATTTTCAGTATTAGGAACTTCTATTAACATCTTATCTTCATTAATGTTTAATCAGAAATGATCCTCGTGCAATAGTGTTCGTGTAAATTTAAGATTTCTATCCGACTGTATCAAAGAGTTGATTGGCGTGTGATCCACCCTTTTAAAGCCAGTATTTAATATTCAGGAAGGTGCTAGATTGGTTATAATATTATAGCATACTGTTTACTATAAGTTGCAATGGAACTTACATAGAGCACAATAGCTTGGATATATAACATAATGAGTCGGTCCACTATCTCTAATAGCAATTCTAGGATCATTGCTTTCTTGGACAGCGGGATTCGAATAGTTGAATGAGCAAAGCGATATTCTGTTTTAACTTGACCATTAGGTATTTCATCTGTCCGGCAAGATATTAGCTCCACAATATAATTCATATGCATACACAATATTTTTTAATTAGGCAGGGACATTTTTTTAACCTAGGATGAACAATGTAAGTACAGGACATTGTTTTTTACTCTAATTATCTATTTCAATATTACGGTAGCTCCAAAGGTTCTTTGTTCAAAGGTTTTTTGTTTAATAGCTCATGTTATATGATTTAAATTTATAATTAAAAGCGATATATCGAGTACCTAGGGCTTATATTTTAAATTTTTGACATATAATGTGAAACTGACGCTTTAAAGTACGTGAACAACGGTTATTCTCTATGAATATAATGCAGGCCTTCTATTAAAATAATATAGATTTGTTTTATTTCTAATTTGATTATTATGGGAAATATCAACTTAAAATCCAAGGAGAAATTATATGAGAAATGTAAACACAAAATCCAAAGAGATAAGAATGTAGTAACGATAGCAACATGGAGGCAGCAAGATCTACTATTCACAAAATTACTAGAAAAATAAACGTATACCCCTGATCTCTACAAAATTGCTAGAATTGGTGACTTAACTAACAGCTTAGCCCCGACACTAAATCACATTCTTCTATTAGCAAATCATTATGAAAATGACTGAAAATTTCAGTTAATTTTAAAATGTTTTTTTACTTCCCCCGGTTTTATTATTTTTCTGAAGTGCTTAAAGCCTGATTTAGTAATGATTTCCTAGAATAGAACATCACATCTAACAAATTTAATAAAATTCTAGCTCATTAAAAATAGTTGTATAAATGTAAAGTTGAATTCCTAATTTAATCTATCATCTCACCTTATAATGTACGAATACAATATAACTATTAAAATCTCCTCAAACTTTGGCTTTGGGCCAAATAAATCTAGCTTTGATAACAAAATATATTGATACCTAAAGTATATTTTTTTCATTATGTACTGTTATGAACAGTATATCACAATAATAGTATTCAACTGTTAATGATTTAAAGTAACAGAACTGCTTGTAGTAAAATTAACTTTATTTTGATGAGCTTCAGGAGAAATAATATATCAAATATTCACAATAAAATATTTTGTAATTCATATTTGCTGTCTAAAGTTCTGAAGCAATATAGTTTGTATCCTAGATATGATAAAAACACTACTCAAGCTTCAATTTTACTTGGGAATATCTCAAATAGGTATGTTCTCTTTGTCTTCGCTTCTCTTCCGCTTGAGTTTCGCTTCAAATCGAAACAGTGTACTTTGAACACCTCCTTTTATAAAACAAAACGATAATAAATAATTGAAACTATTTTTACGGTTAATATGTGTCACAGGAACAAAAAAAAAAACCTCTACAACTTAATCAGTTTGGCAAATTATAATAGTGTTGATATTTTCATAAATTATTATTATTATTAGCACCGCGTCTTACTACTCGTTCGGGTTATACGCACTTACGCTAATGTGTAATGGTAGGGTGATTGTGAGATGAAATGGAGGACCTACAGTTTAACGTGGAATCCGAACCACGGTGGAGGCCTGGCATTCCCCACATTCACAAGATGTCTTGTCAGAGGTGTATTTTCATAAACCGTGGCCAAATTTTTTGCAGTTGTTGGAAATAATTTTCTAATACTAAAAATATGTATAAGGTTTTAACCAACCCATTATTTGTTTTCTATCTATAGATATTATGTTGTTGACTAAATATTTGGTTATATTCAATTTTTAATATTAAATAAAATCAAAGTATTTGATTATTAAATAGAATTTAGTCGCTCTTCATTTTGAATTAATAAGACAAATGAAGATCATTCAAACTTAAAAGTGTCCTATGTATGTTGTAAAACTGGATGGTAGCTGTTAATTAGTTCAATTTCGTAAGAGAGTCACACATAAAACATGCATGTAAACTCCTATGGTTGCCTATCATTATTTCCCTTATCACATGGGCTAGAAGGTTGCTAAGTTAAAGGTTGTATTATTTTTTTTTAATATAAAAGCTCCTAATGTAGTAAGAAATAGTTGTATTTTTCGTGTGTATAAAGGTTTTGCTGCCAAAGATGTACAAATTTACGAAAAATACAAATTTATTTGTGAGAAATGATCTCAATGAATTTTAGGCCTGAGTTTTTATCACATATATTATTTAAATTTAATGTTTCAACTGAAGCATATCAGGCATTTTGAATTCAATAATTAAATATAAATTAACAAAACGTGTATTGGATATGTTTAAATATTTCAAATAATCTTAACTTTAATGAAATATATAAATAATAAATACGAATAAAGTTCAACAAAATTATTCATTAAAATTTATTTTGTGTTTGGGTGTAATATTTAAATAAAATTAAAATATGAAATAAAGGTTCCATAGTTTGCACTCGTTAAAGCAATTTTTTGGGAATTGAATGTATAGAACTGTAATTCCTATAAAAGGAAGCTAAGCTATATTTATAAATTTAGTGTGAGCTAAAAAGGTTTTTTGTAATTTACACATTTTTAACCATTCTAAATGAGCTTTCCATGATATTTGATCAAGATTGGTGCACTCATTTCTACGCATTATAATTAATTTCTTTACACTATTCTCAGTAAAAAAAAAACTGTGAAATAAGTTTTCCTTTTAAATATCTTGGTAATACAACCCACTTAAATATAGAGTTTTTAATTTTTCTAAGTGCGATCTATAAAATACAAGTCCAAGTAACATCAATTATTTTTAATTTTAAATATAAACAATAACTACAATTTGGAGTCTGTGATAAGTGTTTGCTCGACAGTTATAAATTGTTAGCGTCGAGTTAAAAGTTTACTTCATGAAATGAATATAGCATATATGTTAACTTTTTATGTGAGTCATGTTTTTAGAAAACGTTAAGTAGGATAAACGTAATAAAATAACAACCAAGTGAGACAGTAAGCCTTGATTTGTCGAATAAAAGAAAAAGTTTTAAAATGTATCGTATTATTTTTTCGAATTATTATTGCTATAGTGTGTGCAAATTCATATTATAACCTAAATTAAGATATGGGCATCATACTTTATAGAGGGACGTTAAAAACGTTTAAAAAAGAATGCTTGTAAGAGTACATTTTACATTTTACCAAACACATATTTTTAGATGACGCTGTCAGCTTTAATCCATGGTTTTAAACTGCATTATAAATAAGTATATGCTATTGTTTGGTTATACTAAATTTATCAATTTGACCAATAGGTATTATAAATATGCACAAAGCCATTGTTATTATAGGACAGACAGTGTTTGAATATTATATTTAGAATGATATAGATATAATTTTTGTGTTTAAGCAAGTAGATAAATTTGCTTGAATTGTGTATCTGACGTTGAATTACAACGATTAGTTATCAGTACATATTTTGGAGTACTTAACAATATTTAATAAACGATGGTGTCATTCATATATTGTGTAGATTTTTTCATTTATAAAAAACAATGTATATAATAAATAATTGTATTACTGTAGTATAGTATATTGTACTGTAGTATATTAAATATTCCAATTTCTGGTAAATAAATGCATATAAAACCACCTTGTGATTTGTCACGTTTATCATTTCACTACCTAAGTAATTATTAACTAATACTTATGTTTTGTGATTGCAACTTTCACGTATGATGGCATATTTCATAAAATAAATTATTTAGAATATAATTGATTTCAAACTGTATCTGATACTTTAAAATAACTTTATTAATTGTATCTTCAAGATTTTTAGTAGGGCCTAAGTCTAACACTATTGCTATAACAATCTAAGGGATGGCTTTTGATGTAAAAGGTACTTTAAGGAAAGAGAACTCTAATAAATGTGGAAAGAGGATGGAAAAACACAGTGAACAGTCATAGGTGGAAAACACTTCCACTCTATCTAGCAGGGATTTGAACCTTAACCTTCCCTGCACTGGAAATAAAGTATATTGCAAGACTGACGCATCAGACTACTTAACCACTAGTATGAGGTTACGTAAAAAATTATATTTTTTTAGCTTTTAAAAACATAAATTACTTAAATGTTCAAATGAAACTATTTCGAGCGCAACATATTTGTAGGAGTATCAGTAGTTCAAAGGTCCCTGAGAACATTCATGTTTTGTAAAACAATTATTACGGTAGATTAAGTTGTATTGTGAACATTTTTAGTGAAACGTGTACTTGATTCCTCAAGACAACAAGTTTATGTATAATCTGGATCAAATAAAATCAACCCGTTATTAAATTCAAAATGTATACATTTTGTTTGCATTTTCGAATGTGAGATTTCAATTTGAACATAAGATAATTTAAATGCGTGACTAGTTTAACGTGGGACATCACACTTAAGTGGTTAGGCTTTCATATTTCCCTTTACATTATTTTCTCTAAGCCAATGATTGCTCTTCATTAAGCCAACGTCTGGTTACACATTGTTAATGATAACCATGCTCTTATTTTGTTAATAGAACTAAACAATACCACTATGTATTTATGTTTCTGTTTAATAGTCGCTATCAAAAATAATAATTGTATTTGATAACAATTGCGAAACCCGCAGCATTTTTTGGGGACATTGCCTGCCAGTGCAGCTAATGAAGATAGGATTTTTCGTTAATACGTTTGACTCGATGAGTTTTAAAGATACAACACAACATTGAAACAGAAACCATAAATTTATAAGTTGTCTTACATCGTAAAAAAATTATATTTGTTATCTTGAAGTAGTTTAATTGCAAAAGTTTTGTATCATTTGGTATTTTCTATTTGGTTTATTCATTTAAATGTCCAGTAGGAATCTTTCTGCCAGGATGTAGATTACAAAAGTTTGCGGAAGCGTATTATATATCTCTGGAAAAGGTAATTTGGAAATGCAGGTCATAACTCTCCACGCTCAAATGTTAGAATGAGTGTATATAATCGTTATTGGAAGAGGGTAAATGTTATCAGCAGGTATCACAGACTGAACCACTCATTTTATTCTCTCTCTCTCTCTTTTTATTGCGTACATTGGCGTATAAGTGGGATAGTGCTTAGAGTATTTAGGTGAGTCAAGTTTAGATGCAACTCGTTTCTCAAAATAGCATCAAATTCACAAAGTAGTAACAACAGCTTTAGTACCAGAAAGAACTAGTATCTAGCTAACAGCCCCAATATTCTGATCACTAAGCTTTGCGGTTTACTACTATACACTATATAAAATGTTCGCTAAGAAACTATTAATAGATTAGTTCAAGTTTAGACTATATCTTGTTGGTTTACAATATGTTTAGAACTGTAACACGCAGTCAACAATCTTAATAATCGATTATAAGAAGATAATATAATGTTAGATAGCAGAAATGTGTAAAAGAAACTATGTATTGACCATAACATTTTACAGTGGGTGTAGCAATCATGTACAAAATGAAACTTTGGTTTCAAAATATGATCGAATTATTTAAAATTTAAATAAATAACATTGAACAATAAAATCCCTTACTGATTATTATTAATACGGTTTTTGATATTTGAGGTTATAAATTTTAAGTTAAGTAACTTAATAAGTATAGATTTCACAAATGTTTAAACTATCAATTTACAACTTCTATTAAAATTATACGTTCTAACCTCCGAAAATCACAACCTTGGTATGTTCCTACTTTAAACCTTCGAGTTTTTAGTCCAACAAGGCTGATTAATATATCCCACGGGGGGAGGGGGGAATATGCATGTACTACTTGTTAATAAGATTCAATATGCATTTGTTTGACCTCAGGAAATAAATTCAAATGAGTTAAACCTCAGGGTAGGATCTACTGACAGCGAAACACATGCATTTTCACGGTGGGGAGGGGGGGGGGGCGAGTTTTTGGAGGGTGGTAAAAATTTAGTAGATCACAAAATAACATTAAAAAATTATTTTTTTTCAAATTATTCTTTCCTTGTCAGAACCTTTATCCAAAATCTCTAAAATAACATTTCTATTCAAAACTTGGAAGCTATATTTTCATACCGATGAGTTGGCAACACTAAATTTGTTCCGTGGTTTCTATATGCGAATCTTTTGATTTTATTACAGTGACTGAGGTGTTTTTATTTCTTCTTTTACGGAAACCATAACAGTGCTTATAAGATTATTAAATTATATATTTCATTGTTTTGTATATATTACTAGCCCTTAAAACAAGGGTTAACCTTCAAATAGGTATTATGTGCGATAAAAGAAACAAACTCTCAAAATATAGACAAAAACTACGTTTTTAAACGAGTAATTATAATAAAACATGCCTCAGTGGCCGCATGGCCCAGGACGTCACTATCGCAATATACTAGATTGTATGTGTTAGGGAGGTTTTGGTTAAAATCCCGATCAGGTAAATTGAGGGTGGTTTTCCCTAAATGGTTTTCCACTCTCCTTCCAAAGTAAATAAGGGTACACTTCCTCTAATTGCAACCTCCTTCCTCATTCCTAACTCAATTAGTACGCCTATATATGCGTATAATCTGAACAGGTAGTAAAACGCGGTGCTAAATATGTATACATATATAAGTAGAGGTTAAAATTACAGTTTCAGAACACATTCTCCCATAAGGTTAACATTAATCCTCCTCCTTGGATGAGGAGTATCACTTTCTCACATATGAATAGCATTGATCCTCCTCACTGTGAGTTTGTCTCACTTTCTCCCACATTGATCCTTCTCATAGAGCAGTCGGTTAACTCTTCCCATAAGAATAACATTGATCGGTGGTGGATCAGGGAATATTATTTCGAGGTTTTTAGAATTAATCCTCCACACTGCGGAATTGAATCAATTTCTCCCACATTGATCCTTCTCATAGAGCAGTCGGTTAACCCTTCCCATAAGAATAACATTGATCAGTGGTGGATCAGGGAATATTATTTCGAGGTTTTTAGAATTAATCCTCCACACTGCGGAATTGAATCATTTTCTCCCACATTGATCCTTCTCATAGAGCAGTTGTGTCACGCTTCTCATAAGGATAGCATTGATCAGCGGCATATATTAAAGGATTCAAACAGTAACGCATGTGATACCCGTACAATAGTTACCATGTTTATTGATTTTATTTCTAGGTGTACCATTTGGAGGTGAAATATTTGTGCACACAAATATCTTGTTACTCGCAGACCAATAGTGTTTATAATTTTATATAAACTTTAACTTATTTCTCGGTGTACGAAGGCTTTCGTCAAATCCTCGTTGTTTGCTCTGGTGTGAATTTTGTCTTCCACATCTAGAGGAGTAATAGTGAATAACTGTTAAGTCAAATATAATTAGGATTTGATCAATTTGTTTTCATATAAGACGCTCTATAATTAAGATTTTTCTATTTATTTTCATAAAATACGCCTGATTAAAATGGTATTCCCAAGTAAGAACTTTTCAAAATCTTTTACCGAGCTTACCAACCTGGAACGTCATATACGTTTACAACACGGGGGTGAACTTAAAAAGTGTGATGAGTGTGGTCAAATTTGTAATAGGAGTGATAAATTACAGCGACATGTTTCCTCACATAGCCGGGAGGTGAAGTCCTTTGCGTGTGATAAATGCGGTAAAATATTTTCACGGTGGGATAATCTATTACGATACAGGCTAAAGAACTGTACTGCAACAGGAGCAACTTCACTGGGGAATGTTGTGGAGGTTTAAAAGTCAAGAGAGCAAGAATCTAATGAGAATCTTAATGTCGATGAAGATTACAACCCATGTAATTTTTCAGAAGCTTTGAATGGTACAGTCAAAATCATCAAGATCTCTACCTCCAAAGACACGCTATTTTTAGTCTTTATTAACGAAATTAAAAGAAAGTTGGAAGCAACGCTTGCCCAACAATTAGAGTAATGGGTAATCTAAAATAGTATACATCTACCTGTGTAGAATACTCTCGTGTTGGAGGGGAGGGAGAGGAAACAATAACTCCTTTCTTTCGCAGTAAGTGTATGGTCACTCTAAATCCTGACGAATTAAAATCACAGATTGAGGACGCGTACACTTACATGATTGATAAAGCTTCTTCTTTCCACCACAAGGGAAGTGGTTGGATTGAGGACCGTGTGAAATACTTAGAACTTAAACTAGCTAAATATATTCCTTTGGCTGCTTCCAACTACATTCCATTACCAGAAGAGTTAAGAAATAAATTTGACCTAATTAATATAAGAAATGCTGACAGCAAATGTTTCTTAAGTCTGTGCTAGCATTTATATACCCAGCTGACAAACATGCTAATCGAGTTAATAAGTATATATCCCTGGAAGGTAAACTAAATATGGACGGTATTGAATATCTTGTGCAAATATCGCACATAGCTAAGTTTTAAAAACAAAATAATGTATCTATTAATGTGTATGGATGGTTACCAAGGGGAAATATTTACTGTAATGATAACTAAGGTTAGTCGTGAAAATCACGTGGATTTGTTGTTTCTTTCAAATGTGGATGGGGGACATTGTTGCCTTATTAAGAAATTCAGCAGATTTCTAAGCTCACTGACCAGACACGATGGTGAATCATACTATTGAAAATATTACTTGCATAGATTTCTAAGGAAAATCTCAGGTATGAGCACAGTGAGAGGTGTTCTGATATCAATGATCAGAAGATACAAAGGCCCGAGGAAGAAGATAAAATATTGAAATTTTCGACATATAAACATAGGCTAAAAATCCCATATGTGGTCTATGCCAATTTTGAATGTTTTAATATTAAAATATCAGGGTGTGCACTTGACCCCAATCACTCATCAACTACAAAAGTGACGAAGCATACGCCGTTAGGATTTGCATATGTAGTCGTCGATTATGAAGGTAAATGTGTAAAGCCCCCTGTCGTCTATAGTGGTGAAAATGTTGTGGATACCTTTCTTCATAAGCTTGTTGAAGAAGAAACCATTATCATAGAGATGAAGAAAATTGTTTTCCCTATGTGCATCACCCCTGAATAAGAAAATTAATTTATTTCGGCTAGCGTATGTAGTATCTGCGAGAAGGAGTTGGGTCAAGAACACGTCCGTGACCACTGTCATCTCAGTAGGACTTATCAATGTGCATTTCATAATAAGTGCAAAATTCAGTTTCAATGTACCAAGAGAATACCCATCATATTACATAATTTAAAAAATTATGACGCCCATATTATCATGCAGAAAATTGGAATGTTTACAGACAGAAGAATAGCATGTATTCCAAATAATATGGAGAAGTATAACTCATTCAGTTTTGGCTATTTACAATTTATTAACTCGTTCCAGTTTCTAAGCACATCTCTTGAAAGATTGGTTGAACATTTGTTGCATGTTGGGAAAACTAAATTTTAAATACTCCATGAAAATATCCCTTTTGATAAAGTAGATCTTTTGTTACGAAACGATGTGTCCCCTTACGACTACTTGGATTGCAGCAGTAAACTGAAAGCCAATTACCACCAAACTCTGCATTCTATAATCAAGAAAATATTTCAGAGAGTGACTACGCTCATGCTAAAAGTGTGTGGGAAAACTTTGAAATGAATATCATGGAAGATTATCAAAATGTATACGTTTAAAGTGATGTTCTACTTTTAGCAGACGTCTTCGAATACTTTCGCTCTTTATGTTTTGAGTACTATAAATTAGACTGTCTACATTATTGCAAAAGCCCCGGGATAGAATGAACGGCATTTTTAAAGATGACCAAGGTTGAGTTGGAGCTACTAACTGACATTGAAATGCATTTATTCATTGAAAAGGGGATACGTGGTGGGGTTTGTATGATCTCTAAGAGACATTCTGAAGCAAACAACCCCGATATGATGGATTTTAATCCTGAAAATGAGGTGAAGTATATCACATACTGGGATTGTAATAATCTATACGTGACTGTTATATCTGATTGCCTTCCTTAGAGTAAATTTAGATGGTTGAATAAGACTGAAGTAGCAGAGCTCAATATAATTTCAGTTGTTGATGATAGCCCTGTGGGTTATATATTATAAGTAGATCTAGAGTACCCGGAAGAAGTTCATGACGAGCACAGCGACTATCCACTTGCTCCTGAAAGAGTCATATATATTCCTGAGATGTTATCCCCATTCTCTAAGCATATACAATCCAAGGTGAACTCTCAAATAGGCGGGAAAACCGAAAAGCTAGTGCCCAACCTAAACAATAAACAAAATTATGTGGTACACAACCGTAATTTAAAACTGTGGGTATGAAGCTTCAAAAGATACACTGAGTCCCGACTTTCATTCAGAGCGCTTGGTTGACGCCATATATTGATTTTAATACTTCCCAAAGAAAAAATGCATTAAATGGGTTTGAAAAGGACTTTTTCAAACTCATGAACAATGCAGTATTCGGGAAGTCTATGGAGAATCAAAGACAACGTGTAAATGTTCAATTACTAAATAATGAAGAAAGGTTGAAGAAACGTATTGCTTCACCAGCATTTATTGATTATACGATCTTCACGGAAGAGTTTGTTGGGGTTCACATGAGAAAAATAAGCCTACTTTTGGATAAACCCATCTATGCAGGCTTTGAAATATTAGATATAAGCAAGGTCATCATGTATAACTTATATTATAATTATGTTAAAAAGAAATATAGACAAAATGCAAAGCTCTTACTCACAGACACAGACTCCCTCTTATGTTTGATAATATAGACCGATTCGATACTTCAGACTATCCAGAAACATATTTTTTACCCAGTGTGTGCAATAAAAATAGCTCTGGGTAAAATGAAGGATGAGATTAATGGAGAGTGTATTCGAGAGTTCGTGGGATTTCGGCCGAAGCTTTACTCCTTTTAAAAGGAGAATATTGAGGAGAAAAAGTAGGTAAGGGTGTGTCAAAAACAACTCTCAAAAAGAAAATTAGACATGCCCTTTATAAAAAATGTTTAAAGCAGGGGATCTTACACTACGGCAATATGTCTATGATAAGAAGTGAGAAACATCAATTGTACAGTATCTCCTTGAATAAACTTGCACTTTCACCCGGAGATGACAAACGCTATATTTTAGATAATGGATGCGACACTCTTGCATACGGTCACTACAAAATAAGACAA
Organism: Timema douglasi; assembly: GCA_901482245.1. Classification (NCBI taxonomy): domain Eukaryota; kingdom Metazoa; phylum Arthropoda; class Insecta; order Phasmatodea; family Timematidae; genus Timema; species Timema douglasi. The sequence goes on from CABEEJ010001520.1 coordinate 142,109, forward strand.
CCATGTTCACCAATGGAGACATAAACTTTTTTTTTCACCCTTTATATTTTGTATGTTAGTATATTTAAAAGGAATTTTGCGTACTAACCTTTGTAATAAATATGTTATTACGTAAATAGCTCGAGTGCTTGTGAATATCATAGCCTGATTTCATCAGGTAACAGCACGGTTTTATCTAAATTAAATAGTTTAGTTAAAATTAGTTATAGTTGGGAGGTGATGTTACTCGCTTCCTCGCAGTGCCTCCTGGGAAAAGTTTTATAAAACGGCTAAACGAGTAACACTCAATACGTAGTAATATTATAATAAAATATTAGTGATTTGTAAAAGTTTTATCAAATTAATGGTGTAACTGTTTTATAAACTCCTGATCTGCACCCCTCGTTCCATTTCCTCCCCTTCCAAAATAATTTTTCCTGTTCCGCCACTGAGAAACGCTATTATTATGAGAAAAGTTACCCAATGCCCTATGAGAAGGATCAATGTGGGAGAAAATGATTCAATTACGCAGTGTGGAGGATCAATGCAAAGACCCCAAAAATAATATTCCCCGAACTGCCACTGATCAATGCTATTCTTATGGGAAGAGTAACCCGACTGCTCTATGAGAAGGATCAATGCTATTCTTATGGCCGAAAGTGATCCTTCTCATAGAATGAGGAGGATCAATGTTAACCTTATGGGAGAAAGTGGGCTGAAACTGTCATTTTAACCTCTACTTATGTATATATACGTGTATCTAAACCATTGCATCAAACTTTGGCAGGCTATTCCTTGGGTGAAAATAGAATAATTCACATCAGCAACCTAGGGTCCATCTTGAATATTAAGAGGTGGTATACACACCTAAACATAGAGCTAAAATCGACTATTTTGTGAAATATTATGAGAACTGATTAAAGTATTACAACGAATCTTTGTATACTACTTATTGAGACCTTGATTATTAATAAATTAAATGTGCTGTTAACGCTACCCACACACCTCATGTAAAAAAGGGGGGGTTGTAACACTTTTTTCTGCAATAAAATATGTCAGAGTAAGTATTAATAATTTTGACTTAAAATTACAAAACAAGGATTAAAAATTAACAAAAAAGGTGTCTGGGAGAAATGGTCTAGCTTTCCACGTTTTCCAGATAGTAACACAATTTTGAGCTCAGAGACAAGTGTAAATGCCTGCCAAGTAGGCAACCAGAATCGCAGTGTTACTTCGCACTGCACTCGTTTAACAATTTTTACCGGCACGTGTGGCGACTATGTATCGCGTACATTTGGTAAACAAGGCTTGTTTGTGTGTTATTATGGAGAAACTCGGAGACTTTTCCTTCTTCAAAAGTTCCGATGTGTTGCTATTTATCACATTAGTAAATTATGCTGACACAGTTCTCACTTGGGTGGGATTTTAATCATTACACTCACTGGAGTATTGAAAGCTAAATTAAGAAATACTAATTGTAGTTCTTGTATATTTTAGTTCCTAGCTTCATTAGCAGATTCATAGCAAGTGTTCAAAATGGCGTCCCCTAACGTCATTGCAATAATTGAGGTGGCGTATCAATGACTCGCGTAATCTTTCGAAAACACGCGGTGTTTCTTGAACCTTATCACATGCAGCACCTATCCTGGCTAACAGGTCTTCCTCGGATTCAATAGGCTGTCTCGTACACCAAAGCTTTGAAAAAGACCCACAGACAGGAGTCTAACGGTTTAAGGTAAGGAGAGCGTGGTGGCCATGCAACACAGCCATACAGGCTCCTTACCTCTTTGAAATCAAACATGCATGATTATCTCGAAAACGGGGTAAGCTATACAGTTTCTCCAAGACACCTTATTTGTTAATTTTTACTTCATGTTTGGTAATCTCAAGTCAAAATTAGTAATCCTTAATCTTTCATATTTTATTGCAGAAAAAATTGTTACAACCCCCCACCCCACCCCCCTTTTTACATGAGGGGGTGGGTAACGGTAACAGCACATTTAGTTTATTAATGATCAAGGTTTCAATTAGTAGTATACAAAGATTCATTGTAATACCTTAATCAGTTTTCATTACTATTTCACACAATAGTCGTTTTTTGCTCTATGTTTAGGGGTGTATACCACCCATAATATTTAAGATGGACCCTAGGTTTCTGATGTGAATTATTTTAGTTTCACCCAAGGAATAGCCTGCCAAAGTTTGATGCAATGTTTTAGATAAACGTTGTATAAATAATCAACTTTTCATTTTTGATTCCGATAGAACTTACTGCTTTTTTTAATTCACCAAGATATTAATAAAAAAGGTCAAAACTCTCAAAATGCTAGTAGTTTTTGTTTTATTTAAAAAAGGTAACATTTCTCAAAATGCCACAATTTTTTCATTTTTTAATGTGTTTGTAAATATTTTGAAAAATACGTGAAATATCAAGAAAAAGAGAAAGGAGGGATATTTGTAGATATTTTCCAGAAGAACGATTTGATTTATCTTGACTTTTATTCGGACCTCACTTAATTTTAAAATTACTATGATATGTTTATTTTAATAGAAAAACATTCTTCTCTCCTTGCAATTTGCGGTCAGTCAATGAAGTTCTACGCGATACACATCAGTACGAATATTTAAGAAAACCTTTTTAGAAAATCAACTGAGTTTTAAATCTTTAAATTAAAACTTCAATTTTGTAAATTCTGAACTTTAATTTCTTTTTGTATGGGGGGAGGGGGGCCAAATGTTGGGGCAACCACTTAGGTTATCGCACAGGAGCCGTAGATCATAAGGCTGGACCTGATATTTGTTTGGAGCGTCAACAATATCAGATGTGAGATGTATATGAACTAAGTGTATCCATTAAATCAAAAAATCAATATATTGTAATAGTTGTCGTAGATCTCAAAATTAAATAGTTTGTTGTATGGCCGATGTGTGAAAATAAATGAGATAGTCAAGCTTTGGTCAAAATTTTTAAAAACTTTCATTGAAGTTTTGTATATATGAATTTTGAGTGGACCAGAGACCCTCTCTCACTAATGCAGAGAGATGAGAGGCTCGACAAACTTGACATTGCAAAACTAGTTGGTGATCTTATAGCTTGTAACGAATATAGAGCAAAGGTGTTTGGAAACGTACTTTAATTTGGTTGTTTCTTCATTTTGAATTGAGCCGCATCAGATTTTTTGTTTGTTTTGTGTGTATGTATTCTGTAAGCGTTAAACATTAGTCCAGTATATTATTAGTCTGAATGCAAGAACGACTCTAGTACATCATTGACACGCAGTCAAAAGAACGGCATTTCTTGCACAACCAACAGTGGTCTAATAATTTCAATGTTGACTAGTAAATTCATGTTCAAGGACATTAGTACTACTTTATTCAACTTCTCACACCTTAGTTATTTACCAAAGCTTTCACCTCATCAACACCAGTGTATTTTTAATTCTATCTTAAAAAGGAGAAAATAAAGACAAATAACTAGCATATTATTATGTCAAAAGCCTTTGAATATTTAGATGGGCCTATATTTAATACTGGTTTGAGCAGTGGCATAACGGAATATTTGACACCTAACCTAACCTAACCTAACCTAATATATGCAATCAAATTAATAAACGTCCGAGAAGATACGCTCACAAATGAGTTCTGATTGGTTCTGAGGTCTTACTTTTGTTCACACATGCACACACACACACACACACACACACACACACACACACAACTACAATTCTTAAGGGCGGCATTATCAAAGAACCACTACCTAAGAATTTCATAGTCTAAAAATTTCCCAAGACCTACATATCGGCATTAAAGTCATCGACACGCAGAAGAAGCCTGGTGCAAGTGGTCGACACGAGTAGGATCATGTCATCGATACTCAACCCGTCGACAGATATTTTTAAGGCTGATTGGGTCAAGTCATTCACACTAATTTGACCAACTCGTCGACAAGATCCAGTATTGGAGGGTCAAGTCATCGACAGTCAACCCATATAAGTGGATCAAGTGGTCGACACGACTTGGACCAACTCATCGACAAGCTCCGGTATAGGAGGTTCAAGTCATCGACACGATAATAATACATCCTTTCAATAACTATTTTGTAATATAATATAATATAATATAATATGAAAATTAATTAATTAAAAGCTGGTTGAGACAGTATAAATTACACACAATTTATAGCCATCAAAAACACAATCACACAAATTGTTTGTCAAGGGAATTCCATGACCAGACACAATTAATAAACAATTGGTTGTAGAATTTAATTTTTTTTCTGTCTTGATCGCTAAATTAACTAAATACAAAGAGTAATTTACAGAATACGTTTTAATATCCGATAAACTATATTGTGTGTTGGTTGTTTTGTAGGCTATTGACATTAGTAGACAAACTGTTTTTCTTTATCAAATAAAACTTTCACACGGGTAACGTTTAAAATCTTGATTTGATTTTATATTATAATTACATAAACTTCATACAGATAAATTAATTCTCCCACTAAAAGGTAGCTTAAAATACAGAGTAGACATGGGAATAATAAAATAAAATCACATTCACACATTTGTGAAAACAATGTAACCTTAAACCCGATTCAGTGGCTTCATGGTTTAAGGCATCACTCTCGTAATATATGGGACTGCTGATTATGAGGAGCTCAGAGCTCAAATCGGGTGTAATGAGGGTGATTTTTCTTGTAAGGAAGGGGCCTTCAAAATATTATCCATTAAACACTTAGGATAATCAGCTGTTGATAACAGCAGTTGATGGCTAAGAAACCGGTGTAATCAAAAGTACTATGGCTGGTCACATTCCCCTTTGGTACTGCCAGGGCATTCAATAGTACATAAAATTCTAAAGGCATGAGCTTTAAGAACAACACAAAAAATAGAAATCGATCGAAAGGTAAGAGTGAAAGAGTATTATTGGCGCGGACCCCACTATGACTCTAGTGCAATTCCCTGGGTTGCGCACCGAAACTAATACTGCACATGAAGCGTGATTACTTGACCAACCTAAAACACTGGTATCTATCAACTGAATTGTAATAAGGTAAACAAAACAGACAACCTGGGGGTAGCCATCCATAAACTGAACTGATGCTCACGCCGTACAAGGCGTCATGACAAATTCTGATTAAAAAATATATTAAAGGAACTAGTGGAATATTATAATTTTCTTATTAAGACATTATAACTTTTCTACGTCAGAGGCGTATATATATCTCAACAGAGACTTCTGTACTTAATTACAATATTAGAAAAACAAGTAATTAAAGGACCCATCCCGCTTTCTAAAGGACACAACATTTAATACAAATAAATTAAAGCTTGAGTTAGCAAGTCAACAAGACTTGAAAATTATCAACGGTCAACTAGACCTACTATCAAAAAGAAAATCGTCTCCGACAATATAAAAAACTAAAGGGGTGCAATCAGATATAACTCAATCTTTATAAACAAAATCATTTAAGTCATAAGGACTCGTCGATTACTGTAAACTACTCAAAACATCGAAGTCTGTGGTTCCATCCATAGCTGCGGTGAATCCCACGGCCTTGACTTCATAGGCGGTTACTGAAAAACTGTCATCCCGTCTAAGGTGGCGGTGTATCCGACGCCTCCATCTTCATAGTCGTCGTGGCGAGCCTGGAGTCCTTCCTTCAACGCAGAGATACAGTAAATGGCTATAAGGTGTGCTGGGACGCGGACCCTTATATAGTTCTAAACCTAATACGAATGGAAGAAAGCAGAAAAATGATAAACACAAGAACATAGAAATGGAGAACTACGGAGGAAGACGGGTAGAAATAGAGAATTAACAAGAAAAATTCACTTACGAAGGAGAGGTAGGAAGAAGCATCCTTGGTTTACCACCAGGGTCGTTGATGAGGAGATCTTTGCGTCGATACTTACACGCACTTCTTTACTTTAACAGATCTAGTTAAGATAGCACATGGAGCGGCCATTATTTAATAGCTTTATTGAGCTTCATATGTGGGAGAATGGAATTAGCAGACATCCTGAAGATGTGAGTACTCACCAAGGCATATTATATGGAAATATATCTGTTTTAATTATGTTATTCAAGATCCATTATTATTTTAATAAGAATTGGTTATATAGATGTAGTTTACTATTTTTTAATGTTAACCGCATGGCAAGCGTAAGTAAATATTTTTGACATTATCCAATGAGAAAAGCAATGCGTTAAAGTATTTTTATTCATAACATTAATATTAATTCTCTTCTTTGATATCTACTCCCGTATTTAACAAAAGCCAGTATTTTTTTACCAACCACGTGTTTGAATGTTTGACGTTAGGGAAAAACGTAAATTTATTAGACTGCATCTTCAGAGTAGACTCAATTCAATATGCGAATATAGTTTATTTCTTGCATAGCTTAATGAATTATAGAATTTTTTAATTTTAGATGTCCAATCTAACTGATTGACATGCTACATTATTGAATGGCTTCTCCCTCTCTCTACGAAAATGCGGGTGCTTTTATTTAATTAACCTTCCACATCTTCTTAGTTTAACTCCAGGGTGCGCACCTCAGTCGTAATTTTTAAAATCAAATATAGATTCAGACCGCGTGGCTACTGGGAAGTGCATCACTAAACTCCATTAACAATTTTTTTAGCACCGTGATTTACTATCCGTTCGGGTTATACGCACTTACGCTAATGTGTAATGGTAGGGTGATTTTGAGATGAAATGAAGGACCTACAGTTTAACGTGGAATACCGAACCACGGTGGAGGCCTGGAATTCCCTATACGCCTATGTACTAATTACGCTAATGAGTTAGGGATTTTGAAGGTTGAATTTAGAGGAAGTGCACCCACCTTTGCGTGTAGTGATAGTGTAAAACCACTTATGAAAAAGTACTCTAATTCCACCCGACCGGGCTTGAACCACGATCACCCCGTATTTGAGGCCATTATAACACGTGAGTAGTGCGTTAGACCACGCAACCACCGAAGCGGGTCAGTAAATTTTTAACGTGGACTATGTAGCTAATGAAATATTTAGGGTGGTCACATTCATAGTGAGTCTGACACATAAGACAATGTGACTAACTATTCAGGTAGCTACAGAACCAAGAAACATAGAAAGTGTAAACTTGATTTTAATACACATATTGTGGGCCTAAAGTATTAAGCTGCGTGATTGCTAGCGTGGAAGGATGCCAAACGAAGGACCATGAAACTCTTTAACTTTCTATAAGTATTTAGGGAAACTAGAAGATTTACACCTCGGGTGATTTTTAACTCGTTTCCAAATAATATATACAAATTAAGTGATTTTAGTTTGTTTATTATTTGCTCAATCACACCCAAAACACTGTAACGATCGTGTTAAATTCCATATGGATGTAACTGGAACGTCCGGTTAGCATATAGACTAATTATTATAAACTAGCAATTTACCCGTTCTTCGCACGGTTGAGCAGCACCAAAACTATATCATATTAGAAAGTTAAACATGCGGCTTACAACTTTTTGATAGTTTCCCATTGTAGAATCCTGAGCTAGCTTTGACAATCACAAATTAGGCCGTAGTCAGACAATAATTTCAGGGTGGGAGGAGGGGGGGGGGGGTCTTGTGGGTACATTCCCCA
>CABEEJ010001521.1:0-12510 GCA_901482245.1 Timema douglasi
CTGTAAGTGAACTTTAACAGCTTAAGTTTTCACAGCTATCTCTCCATGAGAAAGTTACAGTTAAGAAAAGAGGTCGTTCAACACCTGATATTCTCATATCTCAGCCAGACAAAAGCAACAACAAGAAATATGATTCGTAGCTTTAATTCTGTATGATACCAACGGAAATGTTGGCTTTGCGGCTGTGAAGTATAAAATGCACTGTTTTGCTTCCCGTGTTAGCAGCACCCCCACTAATTTTAGCTACGAGCCCCCACTGTAGTCAGAAACAAAGTGACATGGGACACGTGATTATATTAACATTGCTCGTTGTTTTTGTGTCACCTTTTACGGTACACTCTGTATATAGTGGTATTCTGGAAGGAAAAAATGACCTTTCGAATGATTATTCGTAAGAAAAAAAATTCTGGACTATAAGAAAGCTACAGTTTTATGTCCACGATGATCAAAGAAGGCTTTTTACGTCCTTGACCTCAGACAACATTATCCCCGAGCGTGGGAGTGCGCTGTGGGGTAAAAAGGAGAATGCGCAGGCGCGTGAGGTCGAGCCCCGGGAACTCCCGCATAACGTCCGGTCCCAACAACACCTCCACCTACACGTAGAGACGGGGGGGAGTTGATGGCCAGACCTGTTCACTCTCCGAGAATGTTATTCAGTTCATTTAGGGGCCTCAGGGCTGTTCTAAGCCGTCGTGGAGCCCTGGGAAAACGTCATTTGCTAGGCTTCCCCCGCTCACCCCCGAAGCGGGTCTTACTACCCCTTCAGGTCATACGCTTATGAAATAATTACACAATGGTTTTAGGGATTAGGAAGGATATGTTTAGAGGAAGTGTACCCGCATTTACGTGGAAGGAGAGTGTAAAACCATTTTAGTAAAAAACCACCCTCAGTAAACCTGACATAGATTCGAACCTCTATCTCCCCGTTACAGGCAGTCTAGCCTACTGCGAGAGTAGCGCGTTAGACCACTTGGCTACGGATGTTATAACAAACATAAGTATGCATCTATATAGCTACCAATATTTATCCGTAAGTATAAGGTATCAAAAAGTGTCCTAAAAGATGTAAAAGATTACATGTACACATGTAATTATGTTAAAAGCCATGTTTTCATACCTAAAAGGGCTGATTTCTACCAAACCCTGTGTTCGATTTTATTACACAATAAACTTGATCTGTATAAAGGTAGGCCTACAAAGAACAAATGTGTTAAGTTTGAAATAAATAGGTTAATGCGTTCTAGAGTTATCGTGAGACATATCCACCACAGACAGACAGACAGACAGACAGACAGACAGACATCGGTTAATGCGTTCCAGAGTTATCGCGAGACATATCCACCGCATACAAATAGACAGCCAGACGGACAAATGCATATCGGTCGAGTTAAAACGAAAAAGTCGCTTCAGTTGTTCACTAATTAAAACGACATGGCTATGTTTTTTTCTACACTTTGACAATATTTTATACATCGCCTCTACAGGGAACCTACTATACGACCGCGAGAAGAACAAATTTTCCAGCCTAACTGGTCGCCCCTCCACCCCTTCTTGTCACCAGAGCAAGCGCGGTTCCCCCACCCCCACTCCCCAAATTGCAGGCCAACGTGTGACCTTAAGAGGCCGCCCTTAAATTACTTAAGGTTTTTTTTAAAGGAAAAAGGGGAAAGTCAATATTTTCTTTCGTTTTCTTACGAAAGGGTGGCAGAGATGGATGTGGGGGGGAGGGGTGTGTGTCAAAATCCATATTACTTACAGTTTTTTCCTTGTCATTGTTTCTGTTGAGACAAAATCTAAAAATAATAAATTTTTCTTAGCAGAAAACTTTGGTATGTTTTATTTTAATTCATTTAATAACCCCACTTTAATCACTAACAATCGGGTGAACTGGGGGTGGCTTTTCCTAAATGGTTTTACACTCTATCTCCACGCTAATGCGGGTTCACTTCCTCTAATTCAACCTTACCAATTCCCAATCAATTAGCGTAATTAAAGCGTATAACCCGAACGGGTAGTAAGACGCGGTGCTAAATTAAAAAAAAAACACTAACTTTCACGGTTTTACTGAAATAATTGAATTATTGACTTCATATTCTGCGCATGGATAGTTAATTACAATACACATGACAACTGACTTTTCATTTTAATCATAATAACTATTACCATTATAGCAATAATTTGTTTGAATATAAAAACCTACATAAATCATGAATACTCATGCAGTCAACGGTTGGATGGATCCAAAACCCGTGGACAACTGTTACAGATTCATTTATAATAATAATAATAATAATAATAATAATAATAATAATAATAATAATAATAATAGTATTAAGAGACTTTCAGAATGCGAAATGCCTGTTTTTAAATGCGTTTTTTATTTCAAATTTGTGCTAAAAAAGCTTTATTGACTGTGATTATAGTTAAAATATATATTATAAAAATTTTCATTTTAATTCTAATTTTTATTTTATTTCATTTTATAAATTAATTTAGTATAAAATAGCACAAATATTTTTAATATAGTTTCTTAAAAAACAAATAATATTAGTTATGGAATTTTATATAGATTTCATTTACTTACAATATGTTACATCTAATTTTATTGCAATTAAAGTACCGGTATTATAAAATTTCATAATATTCGCTTTTTTTTTACCAATTCTTATATATAAAAATAACTAATAAATAATCTAACTGACCAAATCGTAAAAAACTACTAATTATAAAGGGGGCGGCTCTTAAAAATCAAGAAAAAAAGCCCCTTCCCATCTTAATAATTATTTTTTTAACCGCGTATCACCACACGTTAGGATTTTTACGATAATGTGTTATGAGAAAATTAAGGGATTTGCGTTTGCGTGCGGTGAGATTGGAAAACCATTTAGGAAAAAAAAATCATTCTTAGCTAACTCGGCTGGAATCCGAACCCCGATCTCCCTGCGAGAATGACCCTTTAAAGTAGACCAAACAACCACAATTTAATTTATTTTATAACTTATGTATATATTCAGATTGGTAGGCCTATATAAATATTTAGCTGCATTTCATAGATCGGATTTATTGTTATTTATGAGTAACAAGGATATAAATAAATGGTACGATCACACACAATATCAAAAATAGGTTTTCAGTAAACTCTCGCGGTTCTAAAAAAAATTAAACGTCACTGTACACCGCACAGGCTTTCTCCCGCTTTTATCCAAAAATCGACATTTATTGAACACTCGTAAGATTTGTGAAACAAAATAACAGGTCTATATATGTCTGTCCATCAAAAAGCATAAGAATCCAATTTATTTTCAAAGACATGCATAAATAAATGGTACGGAACTTCGCACGGATTTTCTCGCTCTATTGTTTGAAAATTGAGATATTTACTCAAAGCTCGTAATATTTATAAAACGAAATAATATACACTAGCAAACCCAAGCATAAATTGCACTATACTTATGTAAAACTCATTTTTTAATTTTAATTTTTACAGAATTAATGTCCTCATTTGTATGTTTGAACTGATAAAAAAGATCAATATTGGGTTCACAAGGGTCAACATTTCGTATTAAAATTTCATCTTTCGGTTAAAATTTTCGACATTTTTTTAGGTGTTGCAAATCTTCATGTCATCGCATTGCTATTAAATTCCTCATTTATAAATGTTGACCAATAAAAAATGTAAATATTGAATATTGGGTCTAAAATGAATATAGATCACTGTTGTACAAACATTTCTCCTGAGAGGTTTAAGGAAAAACATCATAAACTTTTAAAGACTTACTTATATTTAATTACTCTATGGCGTTAGAGTTATTCCGTTAAAACTTAAGTATCTCTTTACAACTAAAGCTCACAAAATTGTATTAATATATTTGGCAATATCTCAGAAACTGTTGGACTTATATAAAAATATATTTCATATAAAAGTTTTTTTATTTTTAATAGTACTACAATTGTGCAATGAAAAGTTATTTAGTATCTCAAATAGTTGCGGAGACACGGAAGTTTCTGCTTCTGTAAAGGACTCTTAAGCTAATTTTCATGGTAAAATGAAAATAGCCAGTTTATTTATAATCTTAATCAAAACCTAGTTAAGAATTTTAATCAACATTGTCACTGTCGATATTGAGAAAATCGATTCTTTTCTCTCTTTGCTCTTCACTAAACTCCCCTTAATTTTAGGACTAGATATCCAATTCCAAAAAACCCCTCGGGGCAACCCTATGAAAACTCTAGATAGCAAATTTTAGCCCGATCGGTAAAATAGTTTAGGCTCTAGTTGGAGGTACAGACAGACAGACGGAAATTCAAAATACACTTTTTGGATTCAGGGGGGGTCATGAAACGTCAAAATTCATCAACATCTTGATTTCGACTTTTTTGACGGTCACAATAATAAGTAAATAATAAGTTAATAATAAGTAAAAAAAACAGTCTATTTATAAAATTTAATCAAAATCCTTAAAGCGCATTTCAAGAAAATCTCTTTGTTTTTTTTCCTTTTGCCCTTCTGTGAACTAACCTTAAATTTAACTTTGGATATTTAATTACAAAAAACCCTGATGGGCGGACGCATGGGCAGACAAACACGATATCGAAAATATATTTTTTTTCAGGGGGTTATGAAACGTCTATATTTATCAAAATCTTGAGTATGATATTTTTTACTAACACAATCCGAGGTGTCGATTGAAAGTAAGAATAGTAAATTTGAAATCTTATTTTATCGTCAAAGTTTCAACAAAGACACGCTATTCAGTAATCAACCGCGCCTGTTCCTACTTTTCAAAAGATAATAAGACTGTAATAATACTCTTTAATATTAAAACTGGGAGGTGATTGCAGTTTCCAAAAATAACAACGAAGGTAAAACAGACTGAGGTGGGTTTCGTTGAGCCAATCATAAATATAAATGGTTTGACGCGAGAAGAATAAGGAGGGTGGAGAAATGATGATGATTGGATAGAAGAGTGTTATTGGGGTCGTGAAGGAGAGAGAGAGAGAGAGAGAGAGAGAGAAAGAAAGCGATAAATAAAGATAGAAAGACAGAGAGAAAGGGACGATGCTGTTATTATGGGGTGGGGGTGGGGAGGGGAAGGTAGAGAGGAAAAGATGCGAAGATAAAATGAGATAAAGATAGTGATAAGAAAATATAAAGAGAGAGAAAGAGGAAAAAGAGAAAGCGAAAGCTAAAAGAGATAAAGAGAGTCATAAGAAAAGAGAAAAAGGAAATAAAGAAGAGGAAGAGAAAGCGAAAGCTAAAAAGAGAGAAAAAGAGTGAAAAGAAAATATAAATAGCGACAAATAAAGAGCGAGAAAAGGTAAAAAAGGGCAAATGAGAAAGATGGAGAAATAAAGGGATAAAAGAGAAAGAACGAGAAAGAAAGAGATAAAAGAGAGTAAGAAATAAACATTAAAGGAAGAAAGAAAGAAAAAGAGAGGGAAAAGAAGGATAGATAATTAGAAAGTGTTTGCTGGGGTCCTTATGGAGTTCACTTTATAAATTACTGCGAATAACATGGTAGGGTTATTTATTGAGTTCAAATATTTAGTAACACTTTTAGTTACTAATAGTTATATTAGAGTGGAAATTAGGAAAATATATATTTGGGATGGTACAGTAGCCTCATGGCTTCTTTGGTGCTGACTGACAGCTCACAGCTGACGACTTTGAAAAGTTACCAAACCAAATTATGTATCCCTACGCCGAACCATATGATCTGCATAAACACGTGTTTAGCAGCTGTCACTTCTGACAGTCAAAATTTAGGTATATACCTAAATGTTGACTGTCAGCTGTCAGCTGTGAACTGCCAGTCATCAGTCATCACCAAAGAAGCCACGGGGCTACTGTACATGCTATTACTCAGTAATTGTTAACACTTATTTACATGACGAGAAGAAATTTAAGGTGTTCTAAAACAAGGGCCTAGGAAGATATCCGGCAACAATTGGTATGAAGATACTGGATCGTGGAGGGGGATACATAAAGACGAGTTACATACCCTGTACCCATAAACAGGCATTGTTAATTCACCTTAAATACGGACATATATAATTAAAAATACTTTTTAAAGCATTTAAATGATTTCTTATCTTCACACAAATAAGGTATTTAATACTTTTAAAGTTATTATTATTATTATTATTATTATTAGCACCGCGTCTTACTACCCGTTCGGATTATACGCACTTACGCTAATGTGTAATGGTAGAGGTGATTGTGAGATGAAATGAAGGACCTACAGCTTAACGTGAAATCCGAACCACGGTGGACGCCTAGCATTCCCCACATTCACAAGAAATTTAAAGTTTATTGTAGTTTATATGTTCCCATGTACAATTATCTAACCATTTGAATATTTTAGGAGAAGTTTGAACTTTCAGGAAGTGTACCTAAATTTACGTTGAGGGAAAGTAGCAGGAACCCTAGTACACCTGACCAGGACTCAAACCCCGAGCCACCCATCATCGACGGTATCAGCCTATTTCGAGAGTGACACCTTAGACCATGCGACAACCGAGATATATCAAATACCTAGTACCCGCTTCGGTGGTCTCATGGTCTAAAGCGATACTCTCTCAGTATGACTATACTGCGAGATAGAGGTGCGAATCTCAGTCAGGTGTATAGAGGGTGGTTTTTTTCCCAAAATTAGTTTACGGTCTACCTCCACGTAAATGCGGGCACATTTCCTATAGATATAACCTTCTTAACCCCTAAAACCATTAGCGTGATTAGTACATGAGCGTAAAACCAGAACGGGTTGTAAGACGCGGTGCTAGAATATAAAATTCTTTCGTTATAAACAAATTTTTACTCCCCCACCGTTCTCTCCCCCCCTCCCCCTAAGAAAGAGGCTAGGGAAGCCTTTCTTTCCCAGTAGGGGACTTAGCTTGATTAGCGAGGATGTAGGCAGGTTGGTAGTATTTTTTTTCTTTTTTTTTTCGCTTTCCATCGATATTAAACTGGGTCAGAAAGATTAACAGTTGGGTGAGTCGATTACCAACCGACCGACAAACAACCTAGGAAGGAAAAAAAATTCCCTCTGGACGTTGAAAAAGGAGGAATAAAATTTGATGCATTATATTTTTTTTTAGCACTGCGTATGTATTAATAACTTCAGTAGGCCCATGGCTTCTTTGGTGCTGACTGATACCTTTGAAAAGTTACCAGACCTTATTATGTATCCCTACGCCGAACCATATGATCTGCAAAAACATGTGTTTAGCAGCTGTCACTTCTGATGGTCAAAATTTAGGTATATACCTAAATGTTGACTGTTAGAAGTCAGCTGTGAGCTGTCAGTCAGCACCAAAGAAACCGTGGGGCTACTGTACACTAACGTAATAGGGATGAAGAAGGTTGAATTTAGAAGAATTGTATCTGCATTTGTGAGAAGGGCTAGGGGAAAACTATTTAGGAAAAAAAACCTTTATTGCATCCAACCGGGATCGAACCTCAATCTGTCATCGGCAGTCTACTTATTGCGAGAGTGACTCCTTAGACCATGTGGCCACTGAAGTGGGTATCAAGATATATTATAATGAATAAAATAATGATTTGAAAAGTTTTATATTAACACTTGTATCTCATTATATAACTGGCCACCAAAATCAATGTTTTTTTAATAACTTGGAGAAAGAGTCTTAGAAAATGTTAATTTCAAAACAAATTGGTTTCATTTTGTAAACCGAAACCGAAGACGTCTTAAACGGCCCTTAATTACTCTGGTCTGGTTCGCCATTTTAACTTATGAAGAGAAAGCAGAATTTTCAGAATTTTAGAAGAGCTCATTTGTAAATAATTTTTAAGTGAACTGTATCATTATTATTATTATTAGCACCGCGTCTTACTACCCGTTCGGGTTATACGCACTTAAACTAATGTGTAATGGTAGGGTGATTGTGAGAGTCACTTCTGATGGTCAAAATTTAGGTATATACCTAAATGTTGACTGTTAGAAGTCAGCTGTGAGCTGTCAGTCAGCACCAAAGAAACCGTGGGGCTACTGTACACTAACGTAATAGGGATGAAGAAGGTTGAATTTAGAAGAATTGTATCTGCATTTGTGAGAAGGGCTAGGGGAAAACTATTTAGGAAAAAAAACCTTTATTGCATCCAACCGGGATCGAACCTCAATCTGTCATCGGCAGTCTACTTATTGCGAGAGTGACTCCTTAGACCATGTGGCCACTGAAGTGGGTATCAAGATATATTATAATGAATAAAATAATGATTTGAAAAGTTTTATATTAACACTTGTATCTCATTATATAACTGGCCACCAAAATCAATGTTTTTTTAATAACTTGGAGAAAGAGTCTTAGAAAATGTTAATTTCAAAACAAATTGGTTTCATTTTGTAAACCGAAACCGAAGACGTCTTAAACGGCCCTTAATTACTCTGGTCTGGTTCGCCATTTTAACTTATGAAGAGAAAGCAGAATTTTCAGAATTTTAGAAGAGCTCATTTGTAAATAATTTTTAAGTGAACTGTATCATTATTATTATTATTAGCACCGCGTCTTACTACCCGTTCGGGTTATACGCACTTAAACTAATGTGTAATGGTAGGGTGATTGTGAGATGAAATGGAGGACTTACAGTTTAGCGTGGGATCCAAACCACGGTGGAGGCCTGGCATTCCACACATTCACAAGTTGTGGTTTAATACACGTCTTATCAGAGGTGACGGAAGGGTTTGATAATCAGATAAATCTTTGCCGGGACCTAGGATTGAACCCCGGCCGCCAGCACAGAAGTATTACACCTTACCCCTAGACCATCAGGTCACCGAGTGAACTATAGATGCCACTTACTTAAAAAGAAAATAAACTTTCAAACGTTTATTTACATAAGAAGTTCGTATTTAAATAATATAACTAAACGCTTAAAAAAAGAGAAATAATGAAAAACAAATAGTTTGTTCCGAACGGGTAGTAAGACGCGGTGCTAAATATTCAAAAAAATAGTTTGTTGTGTCATAAGTGTCAACAGCTCAACACATTTTCTTGAAGATAATATGATTTGGCGGATGGATACAAACAAAAAAACTATCACAAAAACTATTTTTTTTTAGTATTCCGTGTAAACTATATGTTATAAAAAATATAAAGATTATAGTAGATAGAGGAAAAATAATAAAGGCAGCGAGAAAACATATATTTGAAACACAGACCTTCTATTAAAACTAGGTCTATGTATCGAGTGTGGTATTTCCAAAATGGCTTTCCGCTCTCCCTCCACGAAAATTCGGGTACACTTACTATAAATATAACCTTCCTCATACCTAAAACCACTAATGCAATTATTAGTACATAACCGTATAACCCGAACGTATCGTGAGACGCGGGGCTAAAAAAAATATAAATTAGTTATTACTTATATTGTGAGTGACTTTGTGTTTTATGTTTATTTTTGTATTAAAATTACAAACTTGCTCATCAAAATTGTGCATGTTCCTACAAATACTCTTTTTATTATAATTAATTAAAATTATTTTTATTATAATTGATTAAAATTACTTTCATTATAATGGATTAAAATTTATTTTTATTATAATTGATTAAAATTATTTTTATCATAATAGATTAAAATTTATTATAATTGATTAAAATTAATTTTTACTATAATTGATTAAAATTTATTTTTATTATAATTAATTAAAATTTATTTTTATTATAATCGATTAAAATTATTTTTATTATAATAAATTATAAATTATTTTTATCATAATTGATTAAAAATTATTTTTATCATAATTGATAAAAATTTATTTTTATTATAATTGATTAAAATTTATTTCTACTATAATTGATTAAAATTTATTTTTATTATAATTGATTAAAATTTATTTCTACTATAATTGATTAAAAATTATTTTTATTATAATTGATTAATTTTTTATAATTGATTAAAATTTATTTCTACTATAATTGATTAAAATTTATTTTTATTATAATTGATTAAAATTTATTTCTACTATAATTGATCAAAATTTATTTTTATTATAATTGATTACGTATTGTTCTAGAAGGATTTTGAAAACATCTATCCCTTCCGACAACAGGCCTTGGATCTGCCCTTGTCGTGTATTGTTTAGCAAATACCCGGACTGCCATTGACTAGTGTTCATTTATTTCAAATTTCCCTGTGTCTTCTAGTGTGTAGGTTTCGGAACGGTTAGAAAAACACGACGCATAGTTGAAAGTTATAACGGTAACTATTTCAAGCTGGGTTTGTGGTTGAATTTTATGACCGTTACACAGAGCTAGCAAGCTATATCATGGAATCCGAATTCTAAACAAAACACAAATATAAAGACTAGCTTGTGAAGGTCTGGCAACTTGCCAGAACAAAGGTTTATGGCAACTGGATATTTTGAAGTTACCCCCCCCCCCCCCGCTCCCCCCTCCTCCTTTCCATACAATAACTTATAAGTGAAGTTTGGTAGAGTCCACATGGCCTTATCCACGAGCGTTGTTACTAAGGGTGATAAGGGGTGGAGAAGGGACCTACCCCTCAACTTCACTCCCACCCCTAATAATATGCCTCATTGGGACACTCTCAAACCGTAAAAGAAACGGTAAATTGTTTTATTCACAAAATTAAATTTTTTCGTTTGGACCAATACATAGATTATTAAGAAAACTTATATATTTATTTATATACTATATATTGTCATAGCATGCAGCCTTAGTAAATCTAATCTAGAGCATACAAGGATGACATATGCCTAAGGACTCGCATTGTCAATTTATCTGAATCAGCAGGTACGTATTCGTACCATGTCGTGTTTAAAAACAGAGATTGTTTTGCCAATTTGCATAACACAGAATATTGGTAAAACTAGCAACTTAATGGAAACACACCTCGTTTTTTGGTGAATGACAGCGAGTTTTTAGTCCTCTTCAGGATAAAGGGGGTGGAAAGGACGCTAATTGTTGGTTGCTAAGGTGTCTCTTCGAAGTGCTTTACATACTCAGCAAGTTACAGCAACTTGCGGGGAGAATATATTACTGAATCAGACCTGTTAAGTACGGAGGAGGACGCCCCAACCCATATTGAAACATCTTGAAAGTCTGAGTTGGACAACATCTGCGCAACGCCGGATGGTCGGGTGTTCGACACCAGTTATGGTTAGTTGTAACACCGAAGATGGAGGGCGCGGAACTGCTGAGTAGGGAAATTGCTAGAATGACGACCTTTTTCTAAACTATTTTTAATGGGTTATAAAAACCTACATCACATTTATACACTCGTATAACTCGCTTTGCTCCACCTCCAACCTCTCCAGTGAGTTTTCTTTGCAAGAGGATGTAAACTAATATAATTCCAAAGCAGTTTTTTGATAAGTTTGACCGTTTAGTCACAAGAAACCTCCAAAGAAAGGCCCGCACCAAATTTAAAGTTGCTCCGCCATTTTGAATTTCTTTCGGGGGTTAAAACTTTTGGGATTTTTCCGTCGGTTACAGGCTAGAAGCTATAAGTTTGCCAAATTTCAAGATTATGGATAATCTGGAAGTGGGTAAACATTAATGTCAGTGAGTGAGTCAGCTGTGCGACTTTATAGTAGTATAATTAATCTATTTCAATAAACAAGATCAAAATATACCCTACAGCTATTTGCCACTAGCTACCCCCATCCCAATAAGCCATCTCGACGAGTAAACCAATGGGGAGGGGGTAGCGGTTGCGAAAATATATAAATTACTAAGAAAATATATATATATATATATATATATATATATATATGTATATATATATATACCCCCCCAGTGTATAAAAACTGTCTCAAAATAGTTTTTGGAGGTTAACTTATTTTCGCTTCCTTTTAAAGAAAAAGGCGAAAAACTAAATAAAAACGAGTTTTTCTGCATAAAAAGTGAGATAAAACTAAAAATACAATGTTTATCAAAAAGTTTCTTGGTATAAAAGTTATGCAACATTAAATTATTACTTAGCTTATCCCTTATTTGTTACGCTATTACCCTTAATTTATCAGGAACCCGGTATGAAACATCCAATGAGATATGAGATGAGAATTAAAGCAATCTAAAAACATGAAATAAATTTTAAAACATTGAGTTAAAAAATTGCCTTGAAAGTTGTAGAGCATTAAATCGCCTTTAGTTGACATTTTAATTATAACTTTTTATTCAGGGTGTCTAACACCCGAGAAAACTGGAATTAGACGGGAATTTAAAGTGGTCGGGGGAAAAAAACGGGAATAAAAAGGGAATCTGATCAAAAATAATAATAAAAATTCCGGGAAAATGTTGTTTTTCTCAAAATATGAAATATTATAATCATTAAATCAATAAATTACAATCTGATTCAAACTGTCTTTTTTTTAGCTGTGTAATATAGTTCATAATTTTATAATTCCTAGTAGACTATTAATACAAATATATATAAAAAACACAACTTTATTCTAATTTTAAAACTTATTATTATTGATAAAAAAGATTAACAAAAAAACATGGGGAACAGGATGGGGAGAGGGGGGG